>JAXIVD010001373.1:17500-89074 GCA_036785275.1 Cancer borealis | reverse complement strand
ATATATATATATATATATATATATATATATATATATATATATATATATATATATGTATATATATATATATATATATATATATATATATATATATATATATATATATATATATATATATATATATATATATATATATATATATATATATATATATATATATATATATTATATATATATATATTATATATATATATATATATATATATATATATATATATATATATATATATATATATATATATATATATATATATATATATATATATATATATATATATATATATATATATATATATATATATATATATATATATATATACAGTGGTGCTTCTTGTTTCGAACTTATTTCGTTCGTTTCGGCTGTTCGAATTGAGAAAATTCGAAATAGGAAGCAATTTTTACCATTGAAATTAATGTAAAAACAATTGATCCGTTCCAGTTTATTTTAAATAAAAAATACTAAATAAAAAAATATTTACTAAACACTCCTCTAACCAAACACTCTAAATTGATTAACCAAACACTCCTTTAGCCACATCAGCAGCCTTTATTGTCTCATTGTGCTTCAAAAATGTGCAGATCGTAGACTTGGCCATCCCGTACTGTGAGGCCAGGTCAGAAACACAAACTCCTCTCTCATGTTTTTCTATTATTTCCTTCTCCATTTCTATACTATATCGCGTCAGCTTTCTTCCACCACTTGCACTGTTAGTTTTCACTTTCTTGGGAGCCATAATAAGGGCTAATTTCAAGAAAATATGCAAAAATATCAAACACAACAGAGAGAGAGGTGTTCACAGCGGAGAAGTGCAAGCGAGACTGGCCGATTAGCGGGAAGGCGGCGTCGGCCGCCGCGTGTGTTTGTGTTCGGATTGCAAAACCGCGTTCGAATTGGAGGACAAAATTTGTTCGCCAAATGTGTTCAGATTGGGAAGTGTTCGAGTCAAAGGGTGTTCGAAAAAAGAGGTACCACTGTATATATATTGTTGCGGGCCCCACCCCGCGGGAAGTGCTAGAGACATGTCTACGTGACAAGAAGGGGGTTTCCGCCCTTTGTGTTATGAGACCCACGTGGTGGTTGGAAGAGGCGCGGGAAGTCCTGGGAAAAACAGCCGTGGGGGCGGCGAGTTGCCAGAGAGCGATAATGCGACCTTTTGTTGCTCGGCGTTTACTTGATTTCCATTTCTTCTTTCTCCTAATTTTCCTGTCTTTCCTTCTTTCTTCTTTGCGTTGCAAGGTGGTCTGCCTTGTAGCTTGTTTACTTCTGCATCTTCTAGTATGTTTATTACTGGTCTACGTCGCCTCTATGGCCTGTAATGATTTTGTGAAACAACGTGTTTCCTAGGCTATGCTTGAGGCGCGGGACGGGGAGACAAGAGGCCGCTCTAACAGAGACTGCGATATGGCAACACTCCCTTGGGGAGCGAGAGCCGGGCTGTGTGGCGCTGTGTGAGTTAGTTACCCATCGGCTGCCTTAGAGAACACATCTCACGCTCGGAGCTCTCCCCCATTTGGCATGATTTCGTCTGTAACCTCCTCATATTTAAGGGAGTGGGTTCTAAAACTGGCCTGAGTAGTTAAGGGTATATTTGTGTAGCTAGACAGTACAGGCCCTGTCTATACGAGGACCAGGTTACTGTGCCGAGAGCCGTGACGAGTGTTTGGCTGTATAATTAACCAACTAGCCGAGGTAACTCCATCTAGGTTTCAGTATCCAGAAAGTTCTCGCAAGGAAGATCTGCATTAGTCAGGCTTTTGAGTCTTGGGAAGTTGTTTCTGCGTTGTCTGCGTTATCTCCGTTGTCTTCGTTGCAATTAAGAGCCCATTATCTGGGGTCTCTTTGATAACACCGACGGAGAAGTAATTCCCGTCTTAGTATTTGTTTATTACGACTCATATAACGCGCTGTAAAGAGTCCCGTAGCAGGAAACTGCTTTGCAGGGTATTAGTGAGTCGAGAAGGGGTATTATTCAGCCAGAAGTGGGTGGAAAGACACTTTGTGGGCGGTATTCTGGCGGGGCGATAGCTCCTTGTTTATATACTGTAATCTATTGCTCGCTGTAGTTCTCTTTAGAATGTAAGGAGGAGAAGGTGGTTACTACTGGGAGATTCCTTGTCCTTTGGATGGTAAAAAGGACTGGCGACCTCTTTACGTTAACGGGGTGACTGTAGGTGCTGTGTTTGGGCTAAAGAGTGCACAGGTTATTTAACCGGGCACATCTGCTTATAAGCCTGTTGTCCAGCCGCCGGCGTGTGGTCATCGGAGTGACTAGTCCTACGGGATAGTCGACCTTCCTTGTCCTTTGGTGGACTAAAAGGACGTGTAAACATTAGCACTACAGTTCGTACACACCCTTAACGTGGTTGTGACTGGGTTGTGCATAAGCTAACACCCGGCACCAGGGCATAAGATCCGTGTCCTGCGGTGTGACCGTAACAAAATTGGCGACCTCGCCAGGATTCTAAAGGTTTACAGTGAGTAGGAAAGCAGTGTTAGTGTGTTGTTAGTGTGAGCCCACGCACACTGTAACGATGGAGGACAAACATAATGTAACTACTCCCCTCGAGGATGGCTCGGCCCGAGCCAGCCCTGTACGTGGCGTTAGTGAACAGCCATGCCTAGGTGAAGATAGGCCTGTTAGTCCTGTTAGTGAGCATAGTACTACAGGACGATTAACTTTTGCTCAGGAAATACCTGAACGGCCCCTGCAGCATACGACGGGCCGTGTTGGTTCTTGTGAGAACGTGATGGGTTCCAGGAGAGTGATCCCAGCTGCCAGTGTTGCTGACAATCTCCAGTCAGTCGGAATGGCGGAGGAATTGAGATTCCAATTAGAAATGAAGAAGTTGGAATTAGAAGCTGAAGCGAGAAGATTGGAATTAGAATCTGAAGAGAGGAGAGAAGCAAGAAGGGAAGAGCTAGAAATTAGAAGGTTGGAGGTGGAGAAGCATAGAGAATTTGAGTGGGAAAGATCTAGACTTGGGACCAATTCAATTCATAAGGGAGGAGAAGGAGAGGAGAACTCAGTTGAGCGCCAGATGGTAAGGAGCTTGCAGCTCATTCCTGACTTTGATGAGCAGAAGGTGGCAGAATGGTTCAGGAGATTTGAAAAGAAGGCGGCTGAGATTGGATGGCCGGGAGAGAGATGGGTTGGCCTAGTGGCCAATAAGGTAAAAGGCAGAGCGTTGGAGGCCTACGACAATATGTCGGTGGAAGATCTGGAAAGCTATGAGGACTTTAAGGCTGATATCTTGAGGGCTTACGAGCTGCGGCCAGACGCCTATCGCCTAAAGTTCCGAGGTGGGAAGAAAAGACCCGGAGATTCTTATCTCGAGTGTGCCCGCCATTTGGAGCAGGCTTTTAAGAGATGGATCATGAGTGTGGGAGTGGATACTCTCCGCGACCTGGAGGAGTTGATGGTGATGGAGCAGTTCATTAATGCTGCTGACAAGGAACTGGTACCTCTCCTGCGGGAGAAGCGTTTTAAAACGTTGAAGGAGGCTGCCACCTGGGCTGACGACCATGTGTTAGCCCATCGAACGGAGCCTCGTGCTGGCGGTGGATTCAAGGAGGGAGAACCACGAGGGCCAGGGGGCGGTGGCAGTGCTAGTTCTGGTGCTCCACGTTCCCCTCCCCGCAACCATGGTTTAGGCAATAAGAGCGGGTTTGGTAAGTCTCAATCCCCCGCTGCCCCTTCAGGATCAAAGGCAGGGTCAGGAGGGAAGATGACTTTTAGTACCCCAAAGTACGATAACCAGCCCACGTGCTATAACTGCTATGCCAAGGGGCATTTTCGATCTCAATGTCCAAAACTTGTGACAGCGGGCCCCTCCAAGACACCCCAGAAACCAGTTGCCTTGCTGGTGTGGCCTGACCAGGGTCGTGAGGAAAGGCTACTCGCTCCTAATGTTCATGAAGGGAAGAAGGCTTCTGATGGGCCTGTGTTGGATTGTGAGGAGGGGGTTCAGGCAGACTCACTTGTTTCCCCCCTTGTTGTCGCTTCTGTGACTCCAACTGACTCGGAGCTGGACTGGTGTCGTCCATTTCTGTGTGGGGGCACTGTCGAGATTGGCGGGAGCAAGTATCCTGTCACTGTCTTGCGAGACACTGGTGCACAACAGTCTGTGTGCCGAAATGTCACCGGGGGTAAGGTGACTTCTTCGAAGGCAGTGTTGTGTAAGGGCCTCAACGCTGTTGAGAAGTTTGTGACGGCTGATGTGAAGCTGTCGTGCCCACTGATCACCACTACGGCTCAAGTGGCAGTGACGGAACAACTGCCTGTGGCAAGTGTTGATTTTCTGCTAGGAAATGACCTAGCTGGAGGGAGAGTTTGGGTGCCCACCCCTACGGGAGGTGAGGCCTCTGAGGTGTCGGGGCATAGTGTGCCCGACCCTGTTGCTGTTGTCACCCGGTCGCAGACCGAGAGGGTGACGCAGGCTGTTGCTCCTGGGGCCGACTGCGACAGAGCAGGGCTACCGGAAAGGGAGGACAGTGGTGAGGAAGAAGCTGCCGCTCTTGGGGCCGACTGCAAGAAGGCAGGGTCACCGGTGATGGAGGGCAGTGAGGAGGAAGTTGTTTGGGTTGTCACCCGGTCTCAGGCTAGACGGGTGGAACCGGCTGTTACTCTAGGGGCTGACTGCGACATTGCAGGGTCACCGACAAAAGAGAGCAGTGTTTGTGAACTGGATGAGCCAGAGCCGGGCTCTCCAGTGAGTCAAGGTGTGGGGGCTGACTGCCGCAGTGCAGAACCACCCATAGAAGCACCTGACTCGGTGGAGATTGTCGCCGAGGGTGAGGAAGGAGTGTTGAGGGTAGAGGAGTTTTGTGCTGGTATTCCTCACCCTGCGGGGCACCTCGGAGGAAGCACCCACGCGGTGGTGTTTCCTGGTTGTGAGGCTGTAGGTCTCGGTGCTCAGTCCGGGCCCCAGCCTGGTATGTCGGACAGTTTATTGGGGGTCACCTCTGAGGGAGGGGAGAATTCCAACTCTGCGGGGGAGTTGGAGGCTCCCACCCCTGCGGAGTGTACCGGAGGCAGGGAACAGGCTGTTCCCTTGTCTGGTGACTGTCTGACGGATGAGGCCAACCTGGAGGGCCAACCCACTTTGGCCGATGAAGAGGTCGTGGATGAGTCCACGCCACGCCTTAGGCCCCGGGACGGAACCAGGGTGTCGGCACCGCCCCTTCCGACAGATCCTGTGGTCCCGCCCGACCTCACTTGCATTGAGCCGGCGTTGCTCATCAAGGGACAGAAAGGGGACCCCGACTTGGCCCCTTGTTTTGCTAAGGTGGGAAAGGAGATAAAGGGAGTAGAGGAGTTTCTGATGCAGAGGGGGTTGTTACACCGTAGGTCGAGGGAGAGTGACGGGAGTGAAGTACTACAGGTTGTAGTGCCTCAGGATTTGAGGAAGGCCCTGGTGCTGTTGGCACATGAGGGACCTATGGCTGGACACCTGGGTGTCCACAAAACTCTCGCCCGCCTTCAGTCCGATCGAGGGACCAACTTCACCTCGAAGTTGTTTGAAAAGACTATGACCGAGTGGGGGATCAAGCACGTTCTTTCCAGTGCTTATCATGCCCAGTCGCAGGGAGCATTAGAGCGACACCACCAGACGCTGAAGACGATGCTCCGGGCGTTCTGCTTGGAACGAGAGAAAAACTGGGACGAGGCTGTTCCTTATGTCTTGTTTGCTGTGAGGGAAACTTCTACTGAGTCCTTAGGGTTTTCCCCGAATCAGTTGGTGTTTGGGCACCGGGTGCGCGGTCCTTTGGACTTAGTGCGGGAAGCCTGGTGTGCACCTCATTCTGACCGCCCAGAGTCGCTCCTGAAGAGCGTGTTAAGGACGCGGGAACGACTGGTGAATGCGCTGGAGGTGGCTCAGCACCATTTCGGAGCAGCGCAGAAGAAAATGAAGGGTTACTACGACCAGAAGGCCAAGTATCGTAGTTTTGCACCAGGGGAGGAGGTGTTGGTGTTGCTTCCTTTACAAGAGTAGCCGCTTGCGGCCCGTTACTGTGGCCCTTATGTGATTGAGAAGAAGGTGGGGGACTTGGACTACCTGGTGGCCACTCCTGATCGGCGTAAGAGGGCTCAGCTTTGCCATGTAAATATGCTGAAGCCCTACTTTCGTAGAAAGAACCAGGAGGGTTGTTTTAGTTCTGCCAAGAAGGAGGCATTTTTAGTTTTATTTTTCTGCCGTGCAGAGGAGGCCACCGAGGTTCTTGGCTCAGAACCTGTAGTCCTCGCAGAGCACTGGGAGCAGAACAGTGTGCTGCTTCTTGAAGAGAGATTGCAACGCCTGGGAGAGGTGCAGAAGCAAAAGATGTTTCGGCGGTTGGGAAGGTACCCTTCTGTCTTTAACAATGTCCCGGGTAGAACAACTCTGATCCAACATGACATTGATGTTGGGGAGTCCACTCCAGTTAAGCTGGCTCCGTATAGAGTGAATCCCCAGAAGCAGCAGTTGGTGGAGAAGGAGTTGGAGTATATGTTGGAGCACGGCCTGATTAAGAGGACGTATAGCCAGTGGAGCTCACCTATCACTCTTCAGCCCAAGCCTGACGGTAAGGTCAGGTTTTGTATTGACTTTAGAAAGGTCAATACACTCACCAAGACTGACACCTACCCGTTGCCCCGGGTGGATGACTCAGTGGACCGCATCGGCGGGGCCACTTTTATTGGTGAAGGGCTACTGGCAGGTTCCTCTCACAGACCGTGCTAAAGAGATAGCCAGTTTTGTGGCTAATGGGGCAGTCTATCAGGTGATGCCCTATGGACTTAATTAAAAATGTCCCAGCCAGGTTCCAACGTTTAATGGACCAGGTGGTGGATGGCCTCCAGCACTGCGTCGTGTACATAGATGACGTGGTTATCTATGACACCTGTTGGTCGGACCACCTTGACAACGTGGAGACATTGTTTGCACGACTCCAGGAGGCTGGGTTGGTGGTCAACCTGGACAAGTGTGACTTTGTTAAGGCTCGGGTCCAGTACCTGGGGTATGTGGTGGGCCACGGCTACATCACTCCTCCCGAAGCCAAAGTGGAGGCGATCAGGCGGTTCCCCGCGCCGACCTGTCGCCGTGCTCTGCAGAGGTTCCTCGGGGTAGTAGGCTACTACCGCCGATTTGTGCCAGGGTATTCCACCTTGCTGGCACCTTTGACTGACCTCTTGCAAAAAGGAAAAGGTGGGCGTGGAGTGAGGCGTGTGAGAATGCCTTGCCCCAAGTTAAAGACCTCTTGTGCGGCCAGCCAGTCTTACGGGCTCCGGACTTCACCAGGCCTTTTGCTTTGGCGTTTGATGCCAGCCAGGCCGGGGTGGGCGCAGTTCTCATGCAGCCAGACGAACACCAAGTGAACCACCCTATCTGCTACTTCTCCAAGAAGTTTACTCCCGCCCAAATGAACTACTCTGTTATTGAGCAAGAGTTGCTTGCCATTCTTTCGGCTCTACAGCATTTCGAAATTTATGTTCCGGCCTATGGTCCCCTAGTCACCATCTATTCTGACCATAGTCCTTTGCAATTTTTAGATAAGTTTAAATTTTAAAATGTGCGACTCACTCGGTGGAGTTTACTCTTGCAGGAGTATAACCTGGAAGTCCGCCACATTAAGGTGGTAGACAATGTTGTGGCCGACTGTTTGTCGCGAGCCAGTGAATGACTCAAACAGCTTAAAAATGTTATAAGTCTGTAAGACTTATAAAATTTTTCCTTTAAGGGGGGGCATGTTGCGGGCCCCACCCCGTGGGAAGTGTTAGACATATTTACGCGACAAGAAGAGGGTTTCCGCCCTTTGTGTTACGAGACCCACGTGGTGGTTGGAAGAGGCGCGGGAACTCCTGGGAAAACAGCCGTGGGGGCGGCGAGTCGCCAGAGAGCGATAATGCGACCTTTTGTTGCTCGGCGTTTACTTGATTTCCATTTCTTCTTTCTCCTAATTTTCCTGTCTTTCCTTCTTTCTTCTTTGCGTTGCAAGGTGGTCTGCCTTGTAGCTTGTTTACTTCTGCATCTTCTAGTATGTTTATTACTGGTCTACGTCGCCTCTATGGCCTGTAATGATTTTGTGAAACAACGTGTTTCCTAGGCTATGCTTGAGGCGCGGGACGGGGAGACAAGAGGCCGCTCTAACAGAGACTGCGATATGGCAACACTCCCTTGGGGAGCGAGAGCCGGGCTGTGTGGCGCTGAGTGAGTTAGTTACCCATCGGCTGCCTTAGAGAACACATCTCACGCTCGGAGCTCTCCCCCATTTGGCATGATTTCGTCTGTAACCTCCTCATATTTAAGGGAGTGGGTTCTAAAACTGGCCTGAGTAGTTAAGGGTATATTTGTGTAGCTAGACAGTACAGGCCCTGTCTATACGAGGACCAGGTTACTGTGCCGAGAGCCGTGACGAGTGTTTGGCTGTATAATTAACCATCTAGCCGAGGTAACTCCATCTAGGTTTCAGTATCCAGAAAGTTCTCGCAAGGAGGTTCTGGATATTGTCAGGCTTTTGATTCTTAGGAAGTAGTTTCTGCGTTGTCTGCATTGTCTCCGTTGCAATTTAGAGCCCATTATCTGGGGCCTCTTTGATAACACCGACGGAGAAGTAATTCCCGTCTTAGTGTTTGTTTATTACGACTCATATAACGAGCTGTAAAGAGTCCCGTAGCAGGAGGCTGCTTTGCAGGGTGTTAGTGAGTCAAGAGGGGGTATTGTTCAGCCAGAAGTGGTTGGAAAGACACTTTGTGGGCGGTATTCTGGTGGGGCGACAGCTCCTTGTTTATACACTGTAATTTATTGCTCGCTGTAGTTCTCTTTAGAGTGTAAGGAGGAGAAGGTGGTTACTACTGGGAGATTCCTTGTCCTTTGGAGGGTAAAAAGGACTGGCGACCTCTTTATGTTAACGGGGTGGCTGTAGGTGATGTGTTTGGGCTAAAGAGTGTACAGGTTATTTAACCGGGCACATCTGCTTATAAGCCTGTTGTCCAGCCGCCGGCGTGTGGCCCTCGGAGTGACTAGTCCTACGGGATAGTCGACCTTCCTTGTCCTTTGGTGGGTTAAAAGGACGTGTAAACATCAGCACTACAGTTCGTACACACCCGTAACATGGTTGTGACTGGGCTGTGCATAAGCTGACACCCGGCACTAGGGCATAAGAACTGTGTCCTGCGGTGTGACTGTAACAATATATATATATATATATATATATATATATATATATATATATATATATATATATATATATATATATATGTATATATATATATATATATATATATATATATATATATATATATATATATTTTGCTATATATATATATATATATATATATATATATATATATATATATATATATATATATATATATATATATATATATATATGCACATAATTGATGAAATGTTGAAGATCTGGTGTAGTACATATCAATTACACTAATAAAAAGCAGAGTTCATTTGTTAGTAAACCTGTATATTTTAAGAATTATGTGCAAGATCTTGTGCAAAATGCATATTGCACCAAAATTATAATGTAGTGTTGGAATGCATGTTGTAACACCTTTACTAGGTAATTTATGCTAGATATAATACTAAAAAAAATTATAAACCAGGAAACAATATGGTTTATTTGAAGAATTACATGTTAAATACCTACCAAATACAATAAAACCTGATTTTTACCTTGTGCTTTTCAATTATTGCAAGTTCACAATATTTACCATAATTGTGCCGTAGTTATAACTTTGACATTAGTAACCTGAATCCATGATATGACTTATAGACTTAAGGGAACCAAATGGAGATCAACAAACATTGTCCTTTTTTGTTTCTGGTTGTAGTAATGCTGTTTGACTAACATACATTTGTGAGCTTCAATTGAATAGGTCAGATTTTTATAAGATCTCCTTACACTTAATACTATTATAATTGCTTACCAAATTGTTTTGTGTCACAATGAAGCCCAACCTCTAGTTTTGGATGTATGATTGTGCGTGTTGAAAAAAAAGGTTTAGTCTGAAAAATGTAGAAATCTTGCTGTACATATATGTCATGTATTTTGGATTTAACAAGTAAGCCATTTATAAAAAAGAAAAATAGTTTCCTACAGATGAGCTATGAATAAACATTCTATTATTTTTTTTTGCATAAAGTATTCGAAACTTGGATAACATAAGACTTTAGTCAAAGGAGAAACACTACTCAGTGAGGTAGTACAATACTGACATTTGTGTCAAAGTTTGGGTTACTTCAAATACTTTTGCTTACCATATTTTCTTTACTTGCTAACACTTCTCATATATATGTTTGTCTTCTTTATTTTTTCTAGTTACACATAAGAGTGGTATCATGGTACATTTCTTTAGTCTCATGTCACATATGGCAAGAGTACCACATCTCATACCCATCACTTCATTCCTTTTCCTGTCTCTCCTGTTTGTTTTTCCACATTTCATTCCAATTGCCTACTAAATTTTGCTGCCTCCACCTATAATTTTCTGTTCATCTGGAAGGCAGTTTACAATCCCAACTATTTTTTTTTACTATAGGTACTAGTCAATCACTTTCTATAGTCTTGAGTTAAGTCATAAACTATTCTGCCACATGAATATGTTTTCAGTTTTCTAATCAGTCACGGGTATTGTAATAAGTTCATGAGTTACAAATCGTCTATAGTTCTTAATAAACTTTCAGAGTCTATTCATGATACTTTTTTTTCATGTCAGGAGGGTATACAATTATCACATATTTATGTATCCAACTAAACACATATTGCAGGAACAAAAATTCAAAAGTAGTAACATAATGATGGAAAATACTACATCATAGTCTGAGGAATATATCATGAGAGGATGCCGTTAGTGCAGATCCTGACACACTAGAGTAGGACATGTTTATTCTTGGCAAAATAACTCAAAAAAATAATAAATAATAAATGACACACAACATTTATGTTGTAAAAAGCTTGCTTTAACTTCGTGTGTTTAAGAAAGTTAAAATTAATGAAATTTATCTTTTCTGCCATTAGGTGCCCTTAAGAATTACAAGTTATGCAATAAAAAACAATAATTGGATTGCACCACAAGCAAAATTGTTATGAGACTAAAACATCTTAGTCATGAACTATATGCATAGGTTATTGCTTTCATGGAAAAATAAAGGACATAGTTAACAGTCAACTCACATATGTAATGCTAGACATATTTTCCTTTTATATGCTAATAAATTTTACATCAAAGTTATTTGTTATGATATGGATTATGTTCTGCTAGCTTCAAATACATTTGATAAATGTAGCAGCATCACAAAGGGAATCACAAAATGATGCATTCAACATTATAGCCATAACATCATTGTTATACATGATAATTCAACATACATTGCTTTTTGGAGGAAATCACGCTTTGTGATATAGCTACATTTCTTTCATGGTGGAGGAAATTAATGTTAATTTTCAAAGTTACATACAGTGGTCTCACAAATCTGGAAACGTTATTTTTTTCACAACATTAAAATCGATTAAATAATCCCCCCAAACTAGGTAGCTGTAGACCATATTGCTCTGCTAGGGTTGATGAGAGTGCTGCCTCTCATCAAGAAGCTGCCATGAACCAGGTTCAAACTCGCAACCTTTAGGCCACGAACTGAGCACTGTACCACAGAGCCACCCGGCACTCTCAAGACAACAGTAGCATTATAAAATAATAATGACAACCTATGTGTGTGCAAGATCCATACAGTATACAGCTTTTCAGTCCAATATTTCAATCCATCTTTCCTAATGCCTGTCATTCGAAATTACCTTGGAGTGGCTTCTGTCTTCATTGTTGCACACTCGTTATTTTTTTTTTCTCTCTCTCTCTCTCTCTCTCTCTCTCTCTCTCTCTCTCTCTCTCTCTCTCTCTCTCTTTTAAATACTTAAGAATCTATCCTATCAGTTTATTGGAGTCATTCTAATGCACCAACAGCATTTACCTTACTCTTGTACATCATTATTATCTTAAGCTCACCCATTCTACCCATGCGATCAAACGTTTTTGGCTTCTGAGTGCTATGTTCCATAATCTCTAACACTCATCAATTTATTACTTTTCCCTTAATAGACAAGATGCACTTCAATATCCACTTTTGTTACTCCTGCTGTCCATTATCTTTACATCACAAGCACATTTCTGGTATCTTATTTTCACTGGATTCTAATATATCTATCTATAGTCTTTGATGCCTCGTTCCTTGCATAAATATCTTCCAAAGAGCCTCTACCTCTCTCTATCCACACATTCCCTTTCCCTCTATCAGCAATTCTTTCAATCTTACAACTGGCCTTCCTCTCCTAGAAGCCTCGATTTCACAAACTCTTCACTCTTCTTTCTCTCCATGTTGTTCTCACTCTCCCACGTTGTCAAGCCACATGCTCCTCTCAGATAACTCATTTCCACAGCACGCATTCTCGATTGAGTAAGTGAGTTAATGGAAAACAATAATTGCCAGACATCAAAGGTCGATAGCAGAACAAGAAACAATGACAAAGCAGAATATTACCACTGACAAGCACTCCATCCTCTCTCATAATACTCACATTCATACCCCTTACTCCTCTTTCTTTCTTAACTTCTTCATAAACCACTTATTTTCATTAAACTTTTCATTCAGCTTTATATCAAACTCTCCATCTATTTTTCTTTACCTTCCTATTCAACAACTTGTACTTTTCTTTCCACTGGATTTATTCCATATTTACATCTTGCTTGCATATATCGGTGATGTATTATGATATTATAAATTGCCTCAGTAGTGGAGTGGTTAGCATGTCTGACTATGATCCCGGATAAGAGCCTGGCACACAGCTTACCCATCTTATCATCCTCTCAAACGGGTTGGTCGTTGGTCGTAGCTATGCCCCAGTTTTACCTTTTACCTAAATTGTAATTTTTTATTTTTATTTTCATTCTTGCTGCATACTGGCATCATTCACTATAATGACAATAACACTTTCCTTCCTTGGAAATTTTCCATTTGTGTTTCTGTTTCATGTTTCATTTACATTTCAAAATTGCATGCAAACCTTTCATCACATTTGGTCATACATTTTAAGCAAATAGTCACAGCGACATTTGTGTTACAATCAATATGTACAGAGGTCCCTGCAAAATGCACTTGGTGATATGTAAATACTGTACTGTGTGCATCGTGTTTCATGAGGGTCTTATGTTTGTTCAAGTCAACTGTGTATGCTGAAAACAGAAGTTAACAGAAGTAATAAAAAAAATAAATAAATAAATAAATAAAAGTAAAAATAAAAAATAAATAAATAAAATCACCAAATTCTTGACTACTATATATGTAATCATGCCCCAGTTTTACTACTGTGGTGGCATGACAGTAGTATATGTAATTATGTTCCAGCTTTGCTACTGTAGTGATAGGATAGTCAAGGTCAATCCAATTCCACCTAGGCCATGGTGATCATTATGACTCGATTGGTGAGGCGTTTATCTTGAGTGTCCTGTCAGGGGTTTGATCCCCGGTTGTTCCCTCTCATGGCTACCTTTCAGATCAATTTCTGCTTCAAAACACGAGGTATTACACTCCTCAACAGATTAAAGATCTAGTGCCTTTACCTTCAGCTTTTTCCTTGTGAATGTTATGCAACAAGCACACACATCATCAACACAGTCAGTCATAGTGGTGTCTCCGGACGTATTTTCAAAACCTCTTATAGTCTGAGATAGTTTTCATCCATATGTTCTGCATAATTTGATAACAGATTTTGACAGCATACCTATGTGTAAGTGTGTCCTTTCAATTACTGAATTTATCTTCTTACACCTACTTCTCACTTATAGCATTTCATTATTCGTGTCAATGTTTCAATATAGTCTTATTTTCCTTTCACACCGGAGTTGATTTTTGGTATATTGGTTCGGTCTTGATCTTATGAGTTAACACCAAATACAATCATTGCACAATTTGACTGGAAATGTTCTAGTTATACTTGCTGTCCAAAGTTTCAACACTAACTCTATATCATTCCTGATATAAACCTGATACAAAACTCTGGCTTGAAAATCCATCCATGGCTACATTAAATAAAAAAGTAACCTTTCATAGTTATATGTGCATTTTGTATACCAATCTGTATAAATAACTGGTTTCTGAGGTAGCTCTCAAAAATGGAACATTACCAATCAAGAAACTATACTGCTTCTGAAAGATTTCTTCTTCTAGATCTATACAAACATCACTCTTCCCAATCTCTCTATTAAGTATATCACATGATTTAAGATTCATGACTGCATTTAGCCATTCAGTATGTTGATTATAAAACCTATATTTTCATTCACCAGTTCGTTTAGATATTTAATCTACTGAACTTTAACTGTAACAGTAAATAGTTTCTATCAATCAATTTGTAATACTGGGATATGGTGCATGTACAGTAATTCTGAAGTGGAAACCTTTTCATATTTGGTTTATGGATGCTGCATAATTAATGATATACAACCATTGCAGGTTGGAGTAAATGATATACTAACAACTTGTCATAACCGATTCCACTTGTTCCATGACAAGACACTCACATGAAGGAAAATAAGGATCATTGAATCTTAATGTTTCTTCAGAAAAGTTCATATTGTATTGAGAAATTTGTCAAATCTTTTTAAGCATAACACTTACTCCATCTTATATAGAAACTACAAATGCCCTTACTTCACACTCATTACTTGCTTCATATTACATAAAAAGAAACCTGAATATGTATGTTAGTATGTAGCTACTACCATATACATTTATCCTTAAATCCTTACAACCAAAACATCAATTTGTGCCAGAAATGTAAATGAAAATCAGAAATTATATCAAGGCACAAGAATTTTGCTCATATTTTCATAGCACAAGCTGATCTGAAGTGCCAAATGTATCTAATCTTAAACTTGCTGGTGACTGAAATTTCAGATATGAAAGACTACTGTATATGCATACTTATAGCTGCAATCACACCAAACAAGTCACATTATGTTAAGTCACTTCAAGTTTTGTCTTCATATTACTTGACTTTTCATGGTACTATTACATCGTTTGATATTTTTCAGATAAAACTTCATAAAAAAGTGTGTAGTTAAGCTGGCCGAGTTGCAGTGATGTGAGTTCAGTTAGATAATGATCATGATGATATCCATCTTTTTCAAGTCATTTGAAAGTCCATTCTGGTGGAAATATCTTCTGATCCTAATGACAGGAGATACTGGTCATTATTTTGATTTCAATAAATACTGTGAAGAGGTTGTTTCTTGAATTCTGAAGAAATAAAGAAACAGAGCATATGTGTAAGTGATAAATTTAGTACTTTGTCTGGATAAACATACATTCTGACTGGACTCTCCACAGCTGTTATCGTCCAATTTTCCGCATACTTTTTGCTGGTACTGTAATAGCTGATAGGAAACAGAAAGCATAATTTTTCTTGACTGTTTCTACATGGATGGAAGTAATTAGAATAACTTTGAATCAAGTCTAATGACTAATGACAACTCAACTTGACTTGTATGGTGAAAGGCAACTTAAAACAGGTATCACACAAAAGTAGAGTAAGATTATATCAATACATATAAGAATTGCAGATAATGTACGATAAGTTCAGTGTACACTCTTGCAGTATAGAGAGTGGTTGAATGTTCGATTTTTCATATAAGTTTTATGGAGTTCTTCAATGATTGACCTAAAGGGAAGACATTGACTGACTGTTGGACTAATGCACCTGGCTGCTGCCCCAATGTGCCTAGTACTAGGGTAGCACTGCTGTCATACACACAGCCACCTAACATACATTCTTCATTGTACACATCACAGATATTCTTGACCAGCTACAAGCTGAATAGTAGTACATGTAAACGACTGATCAGAACAGTAATGGAATAATTTGTATCTCAACAGTACTATGATTAACTTCTCTGAAAATCGGCTAAAAAGGTTCAGTTAGAAACTGTTTACAATATAATTAGTCAACTGTATCTACATCATTACCATGCACATTAAAATGCTATAACATCATAAGTATTTCAGTATTAACTGTTGTATAGTTTACGAGAGAAACAAATTAGTAACATTTTATTTACCATCATCCTAAGCTAGATGGAGTAATTTAGATTTAACACTTCATAATTACTTATACAGGGAACTGTTGTTTAACTTTCACAGTGACAGCAATTGATAATTACGTTACCATGTGTAACACATTTATATTCTGCAATTAAATAAATTTACTAATGTAGGCAGTGACATGAGATTCCTCTCTGATATTGGCAATGTGAAATGCACAATCACCCACAAACCTTTTTATTCAATTAATTGTTGTTCAAATGTTTTAAATGATTTGTAACATTATGCTTATTTCCATGTTTCTCTAACCCTTTTTTTTTTCCACTAAGGGGGCATTTTTGTCCCCTATTGTTTACATTCACCTATATCGCAAAATATAGCTTATATTGCATTCTATGCCATTAAGGACATATCTGGCACCCTTTACCAATATCTGGTAACCTCAATCCATCTCACACCAGTATTAATAAAGATTTCATAAGTGAGGCATGTTGTGCTGACCCCTGCATTTTCTAAATAATATGAATACACCAGATAAGGTTATGCCTTGTAAAATAAAATCAGGCTAACTTGTAATGCATTTAAGTTATACTTCAAATCTTCAAACAACAATTAATTTTTGTAAAAAAAAAAAATACGTGTACTTACTAAAAAGGGACATATTTGTCTCTAGGCATGTGAACCAAAAAGATGACAGTGTGCATCGGATAACCAAATGCCAGTATTCATGACATTTTACATAAGATTCATGTATGTTGCAGGACCATCCTCATCATTTACATCTTCTCTGTTTGGGTACAATGGAAAAGTACAGATGTACTGTATCAAATTAAATGCACATCTGTGCTGTGACAAAAAGAAATACTGCTTCCATAGTCTTCACACAAAGTAGATATAACTCATGGATGATTGAATATGTACTGTAAACAATTTAATGGTTTTATATTTTACTTTGAATTAGGAGGGTATGAAGAGGATATTGTTTCCCTTATAATCTGAATAGGAATATGTATAGTATAAGGAATAATATCAACAGTTTATGCACATATGATATTTTTCACTTGTCCCTTTATAGGATCAAGTACATATTCATTCATGCATTAGTATTTTTTTTTAGTAGGTCAAAAAGTGTCGTGTAAGAAAAAGGACAAATTTGTCCACTTTAGAATGAAATATATAGTTTGTAGATGATACGCTGTTACTGGTAATTTTTTGTACTACATTATGTATTAATTCAAATAATAATGATTAATATAAGGATATAGTTTTGTTCAAATGATATTTGACTCAAAATCTTCAGTACATAGTTTTTCTGTCAACTATAATGTGCTAAGATAACATATTAGTTATAATTGATACTAAGTTCAGGAACAAATGAAGGAGAAAGATTGTTGTAGTAATCATCAAAAATGATCTTCAACTGACAACAAAGAGTGTACGTGAAAAGAGGAATGCTGCTTTGTCAACTTTGTTAACCTAGGTCTCTGTTATGATCCTGTGGGAAGTTATTCATCCATTGTCTTAGAATCTTAGGCTACTGTTCTGCACAAGTTGCCACATGTATATTACAAAGGTGTTCCTGTACATACTCATTTACCAACCAACACTTGAAGAACACATGAACAATGAGTTGCTGGGTTTTAAGATCTCAACCGTATCATATGGCCTCATAAATCAGCAAGAAACAAACCATTTTGTTTTTTGAAACGGTCAAGTGTTGCTATTTACTTTTCATTAATTCTCTAACAAGAATACTGTATGTGTAATTGTCCACATCTTTGAGCATGCTTACTGATGCAGTAAAGTGTTTTTGAGATAATATCAAGTGATGCTGGACTCAGCAGATGCAACAGTCCAGGAATCTATTCCAGTAAAACATTATTATCCACTGCTTTACTAATTATCCAATAATTGGCTGAGTATTAAGGACCATAATGTTAGTGCTAAACAACAGTTCTTTGTACAACAAATGGGCTAGGCTAGTTAATTACAATCTTTTGTTATGTGTAGCCTTGCACAGGCTAAGATTTGTAATTCTTACTGATTAAAGCCTTATAATTTTTGTTGAGAAACCCTAATTATTTGGAGGGGATACATTCAAGGAACTTAACATATTAGCACTGCATGATTTAAGTATCAACAAGAAATCCGAAAAAAAATGTAAGATTAAGAATGGTAACTCATTATCTTCTTCAGAATGAACATATTTTTCAATAATGTAGCTTGCTCACAACATCAAGGTGAGTCTCAGAGGAGGAAGAATGGAACAAAGTATCATCATTCATTTATGATATTTTAATGTTTGAAGTATCAAGAAAATTTAATCTCTCTCTCTCTCTCTCTCTCTCTCTCTCTCTCTCTCTCTCTCTCTCTCTCTCTCTCTCTCTCTCTCTCTCTCTCTCTCATACACACACATACACAAAGTTTTGATATTTTAACTAAAGAAACCATGTAGTTTGATGATACAATTGACATTTGTGCCAAAATTATCCTTTTTATTTACTAGCTCGTTTGTTCACAAAACACGAAAGTTAAAGAACTTACTCTATAAAATAATTAAAAGAAAATTGATGCTGAACAACAGCCAAGTTTCTTAGAATGAAATTTAATGTTGACAATAGGAAAGGTAATCTTGGAATATTCCAGTGAAAGGAAGCTTTTTACAAGTTTTCCCCCTCGCTTGTCATCACAAGAATCTAGTCTTGCCTCTGTTGCCTGCTTATATTTACTGTCAGAATGTCAGTTCAACTGATATAATTAGTCTGGGTGGCATAAAAACAGCTGTCACTGTGCCTACACTGTTCTAATAAATGGATAACAATATCTTTGATAATGGCATTATTAAGGATTTACTTCACTGTATCCAAGAAAAACATGAGATTAAATGGCTAGCAGCGAGTTATCACCAGGCAAAAATATTACTTTGATAACCCACTGTCAACAAACTGAGTAGATCTGTCACCCATTCAATAGAAATCACTTAACACTTTAGGTCAAGGCAAGAACAGACAAAATAAAAGTTATGCAGCTCTAGATATCTGGCTTCAGTGGCATGGCATGGCTTGTGTTAGCACATCTATGATCATAATTTATTCATAAGCTAAGTACGTACTCCATTTTCGATTTTACTATTTCCTTCAGAAGAAGGGTGATACATTAGATATCGTACCTTCATGTCACATTTTTAATTTAATTTATCATCAATATATTACCTACTAACTATCACAACCATTAGTACTGTGAAGACAAATGAGTAGTAGCTTGTATAATGAAGGACAGTTACATGGTGGAAAAATGAAAGATTTGTTGGAGGCCATATCTAGTGAGGACACTGATAAGTGACTGAGTGACGGAAGAGGTAATACCTCTTCATTGGGCACATCTAATCTCATGCGGTCTTCTAGTTATTGTAGTGGAGATAAAACAAACCATGTATTCCGTCATTCTATGGCACCATAAGGTGTATATATAAAAGATAGAACACCGTGTGAACCATATCCTTGGTCTTTCGTAGTTTTAGTAATCTTATGCTGAATATTAATCATATAGCAGTGAGCGAGTGAGTTAATGTGAAAAAAGTAAACACCAGACATCAAAGGTCATATGGCACTATGTTAAACTAAAACGTAGACGGCAGAGTAAAGAGATATCAGCAAGGTAAAGTTTAGGGACGGAAAGAACGGTTAGTCATAATAAAATAGTTAGATCAAATGGAGGATGTGGATTTGTCAAAAACAGAGCTATAGTGGGATTTAGAACCATCAATAAAAACAGGAGTGCAAATGGCATGAGTAGAGACTGAAGTTAGAGGCATCACTGCATAGGGCCACAATCTCTGGTCCAGAAGCCCCTCCACAACGGCAAAGGGCTTGGAAACGTAGGGGTCATCCTATAGTACCATAACTATAAGGTAAGGCTCTTCTGGTATGGCACTCTTGTTAAGACCTTTCACTGCTTTGCCACATGTATTTCCAACACTTAACAGCAGCTACAATAGTTAAAAGTAGTTAAAAGGTTAAAATAGTTTTCCAATCAATTTGTTTTGCCAATCTTCATGACAATTTCTGTGGTATAAGGTAGAAAAATGGAAGCTTCTGTACTCAGCTTATGCAATTCAAATTGTAGAAGGCTTTTGTAGAATGTAATCCTGCCATAAATCAAAGCCTCAGTGTACCGGATCATATATCACATTACTCTGAATGACAGAGTAACACTTTCATAAAGCTTGCCACTGATTATGTTATTCATCTGCACCTCAAAATAGGATCACAAGTCAACTAAATATTCTATAGTACCATATTTTCCATGAACTTTTAGTTTTCTATTTGTAAATTATGCTAGCTTGTTTCCTTGCTAGTTCAATAATGAAATGCATAAAGACAACACTTGACCAATATATGCAAACTGACTGAATGGGTGAATACCCTTAGATCAGTGCAGTGGGTGAGCCAACACGGGGGTGACTATCAAATACCAGGCAAGTGAAAGCCGATAATTCAACAAAATTCACAATCATAAATGGCCAATGACCATTAGCCACCGTAATGGGGTTAAAAAAAAAAAAAAAAAAAAAAAAAAAGCAAATTTGTTGTTCCATTGCACTTAGAAGCAAGAGACCAGGCACGCTTAAGCAATAAATTTCATCAAATATTCCTTTTTAAAGTAAAAAATCATAAACTTCTGACACAATTATAAGTAAAGGACAGAGTGAGGACTAAGACAGAGGCTTTGAGCATATCACAGACTAGGTCAGCCCCAAGACCTGAGCATATCAGGTCTACACAGAGGCTCCATTGCAGTATGCTAATTAAGCTTAAATTGTCTACTGGACTCTATTTCTAGCATGTTACTTTATCTAAGAGTGCAAAAAATTACTACTATAAGTCACTTCATCTAAGGGTGAAACAAATGAGCACAAAATGGTATGGGTACAACTAAAACATTTTACATATTATATAACCATTACATGAAAACATAACAAACTCTATGCACTGACTAGAACACTATACAGTAGAACCTTAGAAAACTGGGATACAATACCTGTAATTCTAGTAAATATATAAAATTTCCAAGACAATGCTTGAATATCAACAACCTTAAAGCTGAAAACTCCTACAGCTAATTAACATGTTTGTTAGTAGTCACTCTAGGGCTCAAATTTGCAAGGTATGTATAGGTGTTCATATGGTAAGATCCAAGAACAATGTTGCTAATAAGAGTTCCTTCTATTGGAAAGGTTCCAAGCCTCCAAGTAACCTAATTTTGATAAAACTCTGGAAAGTCATAATTGATCCATGTTTTTGTAATTTATGATTCACTTTCATGTTTGCAGAACAGGATTACACAAAAATGCTTGCAATGTATTTTACAATAATCGTATTTACTGAGTAAAAATAATGAAAAAAATAAGAGTGAGTGAGTTAATGAGAATAAAGTAAGTGCCAGACATCAGGGGTTATATGGCGTTATGTTAAGCTAAACGGCACACAGCAGAGCAAAGAGATAATGGCAAAGCAAAGTATGGCAACGTAAAGAATGATTACTTATAGTGAAATGATCAGATGAAATGGAGGATGTGGGTTTTCAAAGAACAGCAAAACCAGAGCTATAGTATGATTTAGAGCCCTCATTAAAAAAACAGGAGTGCAATTGGCATATCTGGGCAGCAGGGGTTTTGGGAAGATATAGCACTATATAATAAGTATTCATGAGTGAATCAAGGAGGTAAAGGATAATCAACAAGGGATTTTGTGCTAGATGTAGCTGAAGGAGTGGGAGGGAAAGAGGGGGTAAAGGGTGACGGGGAAAGGGAAGAAATTAGGGGAGAGGAGAAGGAAAGATAGGGTAGATAAATGAGTTTGGGGAGGAGGTAGGGTTGAGGGAAAGTCGCTTAGGGCGGGTAAACTTCAGTTGGAACAGAGTGGGTGATACATCTTTGCAGAGCCATTACAATTGAATAAATAAAATATGTGAAGAATCATGATATACTAACATGGTGAATGAATTTGTGCGAAGCTATGAAGTATTACTGTGTGTGCAAATGTAGTGGTAAATGGCAATTGAGAAGAGGCTTGGTACAAGGAGTTCATGAGAAAAATTTTGAGGTTCTTTTCATCCTGCAAGTACATTAATTTGAATGGTGTGCAAATACAATCCCTTGAGTGAACTACTTTGCTCTCAGTTACTCTTTCTTCACAGACAAATATATAAGGTTTTCAGAGGATCTACTGTATTATACAAAAAACTTCTATAAATAGTCATAAATTCAAAAAGTTATAAAAGCAAGAGAGAAAAAAGTATGATTAACAACAAACTTCTGCCTGAGACATAATAATACTGCAGATGGATGTCTAGCCCATCTTGCATTATCAACAGATGGTGCAACTTACACACCATACTGCACATATTACCTTCAATATAATAATAATAGTCATAACCATAACAGTAAGGTACGACAATTATAGATATTCTGATTCATTTCCGTCACAACCACATAACATTTTAATTGATAATGCTGTAAGTTTTATGAGAGTATGCTTCTTTGAAACTTTGTTTTTCAATTCCTGACAGCATCCGCTGATCTGGTATAACGTCATCAGAGTATAAAAGAAGGCAGTGTTTATGTATATTTGTTTGCCTATTTCAGCAGAATAACAACCCAACATTACTAGTACACCAGATAATAAGATGAGATACATAGTATTGTACTAGGTATCTACTTTCACCTGAAAGTTGTGCATCAAATAAAGCGTATCAATTACCTTAACCTATAAGCTGAAAACAGCAAATGATTTGTTATTATTCTGCATGACTGTATACTCAAATATTTGAAGAAATCTAAATACAGTGAACCTTTTTATAGGTAACATAATAAATGAATAATTAAGTCTTCATGCATTTTGTAATACACATTTAACACATAATACATTTGAAAAATAAGTGGAATACCATTCAGCTTTAAATTTGTGCGTCTCCTTATAACTTTTCAGATTTCTTTTATATTTATACATACTGTATATATATATATATATATATATATATATATATATATATATATATATATATATATATATATATATATATATATATATATATATATATATATTATTTTTAATGTGATCACTGAATTTTATCCTATAAATTTCTCCAAAATTACTGAGACCCTACTCTTGAAATGACATGCAAATGATTGCACAAAACACAAATGATTTAATTTCATGTAAACTCTTCAAAAAAGAATGAATTCATGTTCATATACTAACATCAATTATTTATTTTTTATAATAAAAAATTGAGGCTTGAATACAAGTTATGATTAACATTAATAATGTTCTGATTGAGTAACCCAAAAAATATTTGTAAAATGATTTATAAAATACTATTTATTTTCAGTTATCTGGCTGTATCTTTGAAGCTACTTTAAACATGCAATGGGTTGTATATATACTTATATATAAATATAAAAAAGCGACTATCAATATTGATTGCCTCATTACTCCATAGAAAATTGTTCTGTAACCACAGAGTTGGGAATGTTTGATGTAACAGCACAGATCTGTAATTACTGGCTGACCATTTTGTTTTGAAAGCACTATAGTGTTGATAATGTTGAATGCAGCTACATGGTATTCAAGACCAATAATGTTACTCGCAATCAGATAAATGTAGCTGACAGTACCAACTCTACAGGACTAAAAGCATTGAAAGAAATTAGCCTAAGGTTGTGGATACCTTGATGATTTGTTGTAAACATTCAACAACTGTATTAGTATATCTCAATAAAGTAAGATGCAACATTGAAATAAGAATAGATAAATATGTTAGAAAATTGTGCTGTAAAATTACAAGATGCATATAATTAATATTTGAAACCATCATGTGGTAAATGAGAACAATATCACATTAAATTCATTACCACCATAACCTCATTTCTCATAGTGAGAAGGAGGTGCAGACCCATAAATTATTAACAATATCAGTCAGAGGAATAAGATAATCTAGAAATGGGCAATTCCTCATAGGAAAAAAGAAAAGAAAAAAAAAGTAATTTAGTATAAATGCAATGACCAATATATTACTGGCTGGAGAAGTAGGTCAGTTAGAGCTGTACATTTTTTCAAATTTGACTTTGATTAACATGAAGGCTTTGACCAATGGTAAGCCAGCAATCATTAAAAAAGTTAATAATGGTATTTATACTTTCTCTAATATCAAACAGTTTAAGTTTATCCTAGAAGAATAGAAAAGAAAATAACAAATTATTAGTTTTTGTCATCATAATAAGTGCTAAGGAGAGACTGTCATTTCATGATATTTGTGCCACATTATTTGTTAATCTATAATGAAGAAATTGGAATTGAGCCAATATGTTTTGCAGCTGTAATAGGTATAATTTTACAATGTATATATTCTTCTTTGACCACCTTAACTTTCTCGAAGTCTTCCTTTGTCAGATGTGAAAGATTGAGGGAGGCACTGACCAGTTATAGACGACTGGTCTCTGGCTTGTTGGCAGAGGTGGCTGGCTGTATATCAGGATACAGTACACTTAGGATGAAATGTGACACATCGTAGTTCGTCCAGTATGAAGTGTGGGAGGTGACTGCCGAGATGTAGCTGCTTTCCATGCTTCCCTCTCTCAACACAAAGTCCATTCTATCCAAGAGATCTGCAAGAAACCCAGAACTGCTTACTAAATTACTTATGAGATTGTTTTCCAACTTCATGGAAAAACAAGAATCTTACAAGGTCCTCAATACTACAGTTTAAGATATTCTTATATGAGTAATTTCCATAATTGAAAATCTAATTATTTATCTTCTAGGGGAGGTGGTGGTGCAGTGGTCAGCATTCGGGCATGGGAGTCTAGGGTCCTGGGTTCGAATCCCCGATATCCGCTGACCACTTTTCAATATTTGATATCATCGCTGAGTGGCCAAAGACTACCCAAATTGCTGCCATAATGTCCTCAGATGGGACTTACAATGTTAATATGCATCTGAGGCTGTAGCAGTAATAAACCTCACATGTTCTCAACATATTCAAGAGAGAACTTAATCATTCGAGGCATCACTATAAAAATTCTAAAACCTACACCAAATAACAGACGAGGCAAGTCCATCTGTGTCTCCATATGCCTACTGGTGCCAATGGTTAATGGAGAGAGAGAGAGAGAGAGAGAGAGAGAGAGAGAGAGAGAGAGAGAGAGAGAGAGAGAGAGAGAGAGAGAGAGAGAGAGAGAGAGAGAGAGAGAGAGAGAGAGAGAGAGAGAGAGAGAGAGAGAGAGAGAGAGAGAGAGAGAGAGAGAGAGAGAGAGAGAGAGAGAGAGAGAGAGAGAGAGAGAGAGAGAGAAAAAAAAAAAAAAAAAAAAAAAGTTTAAAGAGAAAATCACAAGTAAAAATTATCCACAGTACATATCGTGTATTGTAATTTGGAGGTGACCTAATCCTCTTCCATAACTATCTAGGCTTTATGACGTAACATAAATGGAATAGCAGAGTTTGATAGTAAATACAAAAAGTAAAACAAAATATCAATTTGATTTAGTAAAAATAATATAGAAATACTCACAATCCTGATGAAGGTTTTGTAATATTTATTCCCAAACGAAAATAAAATATAATTAAATTGGTTGTCTCTATAATTTTGTGTCATATCATTCAAACGTTGATGCTTACTCACTTCCTCGAAAGGAAACGGACAGCTGACTATGTGTCATCTAATTTATGTTGAAAAAATTTGCTGGATTGGAAATCTGAAGCCACATGACACATGTCTTATGTGGTATAGCTTCTGGCATGAGCAACCCAATTCCACAAAGCAATTCAGACATACAGTACACATATGTAGCATGGCTTATGTGGTTTCTAGTATAGTTGTAATATTATGAATACCTTTAAAATGAATTTTGTGGCAAGCAATCACTGTGATGTGGACACTATTTACTTATGGAAGATATTATTTTTCAACTCATTTCCAGGACCACACTAAACTTTGTCATGAATCTAGGCAGATACAAGTAGTCTAAATAAATGAAATTAGAAACAATGATACCTACTGTGGGTCACATATGTATCACTAATTACAAAACACATACAGGTACCTCTCAATTTACGCGAATATTGTTCCAGAAGTAACATAAGCATAATTTTCCCAAATACGTAGTAATGGATAACATATTTACATGCAAATGTCTGGACTATTAAAAATGGTCATGGAAAGTTTCAGTGTTTCAAAATTATGAATCATCTCAGTAACCTCTACACCGCCATCCTCACTACATTTTATCACTTTGCTCTTTGTCACATTAATTTTCAGCTTCCTTCTTTCACACAAACATTCCTAAATTCTGTAGCTTCTCCCTGTTGTCTGCAACACAGACAAGCAATAAATGTATAATATTTGACCAATATTCACTATGTACACATTTAAGCTTAACAAGAAACCCACTTCTTCCTTCCTGCAGGACTGATGTAACTTCTGGGATGCTGGAACCACTGTCAACTGATTTCTTGCTCCCTTTCATAAGTCCCCAAATGCTCCATGAACTTGCTCCTCCTGAAAGATTGAAATATTACCTTGTGGATGATTCACAAATTTATGAAGATAATCTTCAGTCACACACATTCTCACTCTTTTTCTATCTGTATATACTGCCGCTTCATATATAACTCCTGCCCTCTCCCTCTCTGCACTTTATATGATCCAAGGGTCACACCATATATATATATATATATATATATATATATATATATATATATATATATATATATATATATATATATATATATATATATATATATATATATATATATATATAGAGAGAGAGAGAGAGAGAGAGAGAGAGAGAGAGAGAGAGAGAGTATATATGAAGATTTTTCAATGGTATTTGAAGAAACATACAACCAATTTGGCAAATTTTTATTTGCAATGTGATTTATTTTCCCACTGGGCCAGTGGTGCCGCGATCTTATTTAGAACAGGGAATCAGATTAACAACAATAACAACAAATGTGATCCTTAGAAATTTGCTAAAGCCTCATGTAAAATTCAATGAAAAAATATTTTGTTACATATCACCTGCATATATAAACAATTCTCACGCCACTCAACCCACTACATGACACAGGATGACCTACCTTTCACTGGGGTGCTGGGGACAGAAGAGACAGGAGTGTTACTTTCAGAGTCAGCTCTTGGTTTATCCCAAGCTTCTTTACCATCCTTTTCCCTGTCACGGCCTGTGATTCCAATGGGTTCCAAAGGCATTTCACTGTAAGGCAACTTCTCAGCTGCATTGTATGAGTGAATGAGGACTGGGGAAATATTGGAATATTCTGGGCAGAGGAGAGGCTCAATCCTGGAAGAAGATCCATATAAATTGGTATAAAATTTGGAGTAGCTGTAAATATGATTACATTACCAAGTCTAAATAAACTTCAACATACTGAAGTGATAATTCTAGAGGAAGACAACCGTCGCATTTGCCTGCTTTATTCGTTCTGCTCACCTTCAGCTAACATATCAACTTTAAAGGTAGACTCTGAAGCCCCGAAACAAAACTTGACACAACATTATTCATAGGAAGCACTCACACAAACCAGTACAAGGTAGGTGAAACACTCTGACATGCATTCACGCACGCACAACACATACATTGCTGCATTCAAAGTTTAGACCATTTCCTATTAACCCTTTCATCTTATGTCCTAATGATCTTGTCTTTCCCTCCATATTTCCATACTTACATATGATAGAGCCAAAGTATTTCAATTGATTCACTCCTTCCATCACCTGTCCATTCAACCTTATTTTAGCACTCTGTTCTTATTCCTATATGAAACTTCATAATCAATTACTTCACCTTTTTTCATTTACTCAAATACCATCCCCTAGTTTTACCCAAATATACTTTCAATTTTCTTTCTTACAAATAATGCTGAATTTAGTTAACAATTACTGTAAGTATGTTTCACTATCTGTTGGTAATACAGTATGGCTGGAATAACTGCAGAAATGTTAAAATATGGAGGAGAAACAGTGGTGAATGGATGTGCATGATATGTGACCTTGCATGGAGACAGAGAGAAGTACCAGAAGGCAATTATTATTCCCCTGCATAAAGGTAAAGGTAGTAAAGATGAGTACAATACTTAAAGATGGATAAGTTTGCTTAGTGTGCTTAGTGTTAGCAGGGAGTGTTTAGGAAGGGAAAAATATGAGTAGATCAGATATTTGCAATTAAAATGATGGTAGAGGAGTATTAAGTAAAGGATAAGAATCTATATGTAGTCTTCAAGAACCTAGCAAAGGTATATGATAGTTGATAGGGAAGTTCTTTAGAATGTTATGAAAATATATTGTGTTGGAGGACAATTGTTGTCAGGAGTTAAGGCATTATTTAGGGAGAGAAGTGCATGTTGAGGGTGGATGGAGAGCTAAGTAAAAGTTTTCCCATAGTAGTCAGGTTGAGATAAGGATGTGAGATATTGCCATGGCTGCTTAATATTTCTTAATACTCTTTCAATTAAAAATTTACCATACACCCTGCCAGGCATGCTTAGAAAAGAAATTTCTCTGCAACTACCATATTCACAATTATCTCCTTTTGTTTCTATACTGAGACTACAGTAATTTTTGTCAAGTCAAACACATGCAACTAGGCAGCTATAATTTCGCCAATTTTCAAATCTCATGTAATTCTAAATAAGAATTTGATTTATTTTTTTGTGAAACAACCAAAAAACTTATCCTGCAACATATATTAGGTTAAATATTGTATTACAATAAAATATACTTGATTAAGACAATAGAATGTATACACTATATACCTGTAAGCCACAGGATCAGCTGGATGGAAGATATTGAGCAGACGCTTGCACAGCTTCTGGGGAATTATGTCCGTAATTTCACCTGTAGGTTTATTTCTTAGGCCTAAGAAGACTGCCAAAGGAGATCCCAAACAGAAGAAATTCTCTATCTGAAATATACACAGCAGTTTAGTTTATATAAAGATTAGCACGTTTTTAACTTTTTTTGGTGTACAAGTTTCAACAGTAATCATCATTATGCTAAACCAACTTTCCAGGCAAATAAGGTAACTCAAAAAATTGAGCATCCCAACACTAAGTTCAGTTGAATATTGAATCCCATATACTTCTAATGTACAAGGGAAGCTTTGGCTACAAACTCTACAAACTGAAACTCTACTCTGAAATTAATTTCATCCTACATTTCACTATTCGATTATTCCATGTCCATTTCTTACTTGCTTTATGTTGGAAAAATATATTTGTAATTTTCAAATTACAGTGAGAATCCGCATTTGGCAACTAATTGTTGCAAAAAAAATCTTGCTGAACATGAAACCACCAAACACAAACTTTTAAAACCATAAGAAAAATGTTAATTGGTATCAGCCTTCAGAAAGTCAACATCTTTTTTTTATTTGTGGCCAAAAACTTCAGCTTTTTTGTACCTACCAATCATTAACAGATACTGAGAAATGTAAAACATAAGGGCATTACACCAAACTGTGACCCATTAGTGAAGTGTGTGGATTAGATGAGTGTTATTGGTAGCTGAGGGTGTGAGGCAAGGCTACGGGGTACCTCCACATCCACAAATTTCCCCATCTTGCTTCCTTATCCTCCCTCTTCTGCTTATCTTGGTGTTCCCTCCCATTACCTTCCCCTTAGTTACCATCCCTTCCCCCAGAGGTGACTCATGCCATATCATAGGTATGCAGCACTCACTAAAATGACGCCAATGCTGAGAAGTTTAAAAAAATTGACGTGATGACAGCTTAACACAAGGGGACCGTCCAACTGCAGCCACCAACCACAAAATTCATTGGTAACATACCTTAAAATTTAATGAAGGTTGAGAGTGACTGCGTTTGTGTTTATTGAGAAGTATTTGAAGTTCTTCTTTAAGGCTTATGGAATAATCCCTCTTATACTTCTTTTCCTCTTCCAGGTTCTTGATCTGCAAGCAGTATATTAGCTTTAATAATCTTCAAAGCTGAAATAAAATCATTAGTTGAAATATAATATTTTCTATGTAAATCAGTTTCTTGGTGAAGTAACGGTTTCAACCCATGACTGAATAATGTTCTTTTTTGCTCATTCCCTGGTAGGTAATAGTGCCAGTAAAGAAGTATGGAATGCAACTTTTCCAGAGATCTAAAAAAAAAGGGTGTTGCTACAGCTTCAATAATGTTTAGTACATCAGTGTCTCGGCATCTGTGACCCTCCGCTTTTCATCTATCTATCTATATACAAGGCTGTTATACCCCTAAAGTAGGATAGCCAAGTTCATCAAGTTATTACACTCCCCTCCCCCTCTGCGCCTTGTTTTTTCATAGTAGAATATACAGAGGAGAGGCTTCCCAGATCCCTCACTCCATCCCTTTTGTTGTCTTGTATGAACTGCACCATTCTCTTCACTTTGCAAACAAGCGTGCCACCACTGACCATCCCATGCCATTCATTTTCAGTCTTACACCTACATTCCCCACTTTGACTTTCATTTCTCTCAAACACCCATCCATAGGAATATAAAACAATCATGGCAATAACACACATCCTTGTCTCACACCGACTCCTATAGAAAGACTTTCACTGAGTTTTCCATCCACCATCACACATCCACTTACCTCCCTATAAAATACCTTAATTCCTACCAACAACTGTCCTCCATCACCATTAATTTTGAGAACATTACAAAGACTTTTCCTATCAACTCTATCATGTGCTTTTTTTAGGTCCATGAAGACTGCATACAATTTTTTTTAAATCTTTCGCACAGTACTCCTCTATCATCATCTTAATTGCAATATCTGGGTCACACACACTTTTCTTTCCTAAATCCTACCTGTTTTACACTGACCTTTCCTTAGCATAACATTTTCTGTATATCAATAACCAATTTTACGAACCGCAGGGATTACAGTGGTAGAATTCTCGCAGCTCCCACCACAGGCATATTAATAGTTGACCAAATTAATAACTATTCTATTAATAACTCAGCAACTTGTTTACCGAGTTCACCTCTACACTTTTCTCTAATAAAGCTTTCTCACCAAAGACTGCACAAGCTGCTGGTCAAACTGTTGTGCCGGGTTCCAGCCGGTGACAATGTCGTATGTGATGACACACCCGAGGGAATGAGCCACCATAGATACCTTGCCCCGGTTGGCCTCAAAGTAAGGGTTCCTCTGGGTGAACATTGTGTACAGACGGTTCATTTCATTCGTCAATCCAGTGATGATCTGAGAAAAGAAATGACAACCTATTTTGAAATCCTTGTATTCATTTTAAGAGGATGAAGAGTAAAGAGTTTGTGAAAAATGTATATGTGAGTGAAAATGTGGGTACGAGGAGGTGAGGATGAAAAGTTGTAAGATAAAGTTAAAGTTAAAGTTGCTTGTTTTCAGTTCTGGTATCCATCTATGAAGATACTCTCCAGAACGTCAGCCAGGCAAACCTAATCCCCCACTGTGGTGTCCAACCATAGCAGCTCCTCCCCAGTAAACAGTTTAAGCATCACGGGTCCGGACAGGACTCGATCTGCCGACCAAGCAAATGCAAGGCCAACGCGCTACCACTGTACTAGTCAGGATAAAATTAAGGAGTATATTCATGAAAGAATTGCTGTTGGGGAGGGTGGGGGGGGGTTGAACTACCAAGGAGAGAGTGTTTGGATAGAAAGAGGTGGAGGCTCTTCTGCCATGGCCATCCCCTTGGGGGACGAGGCGTCAGAAACTATAGATATATAGATGTTATTTTGTTCCATCTACTCATTCAAAATATCAATATTTTTTGGGGAACATAAATTTTCTAATATTATTTATAACTTTGGTCTTTTAAATCTGTATTCACATCCTATTGTTATCCTTCGTCCCTTTTCAAAAGCTTTTCTCTGACTACCTTTCCAGTCCCTATATTTCATAAACATCATAATCAGGTCATCCTCTCTTTCCTTTCATACAGTGTTGGCAGCTTCAACCTACCAAATTTTTCCTGTATGATAAATACTTTAGAATCTTTGGAATTGGCACAATCAGCCACAAAAAGAATCTAAGAAAAACAAATTGAACAAAAGAATGAATTCTACCTCGTCCCTGTAGAGTGGACTGTTGTAGTACATGATGTCCATGAAGGAGGCATTGAGCATCTGACGAATGTTAAGGATTTTCTGAGGAGTGATGGAGTCAATGACACCTGCATCTAGGACCAGTGAGGACCGCCACTCCACTGGGAAGAACTCCACTGTGTTGCTGCTCTTACTCATGCCAGGAAAGTACTTTTGCTTCAGGTAATTCACACTTTCCCTTAAACTGGTGAAAATTTTGTTACACATTTATATGCATTCTAGCTGCTTCTAAGGAAAACAAAAAATTTCCCTGATCCACAAATCTTTATCATCCTAAACTAACAAAGATAATTATGCCTTAAATCATACACAAGGATGAAGAAAAAACTCACCCAGTGCAATTCTTTATGATGCGACCTCGTTCCATCTTCTGTCCTATGCCATGAATAACAAACACAATGTGGTTTATGTCTGGTGGTTTGTCACTGGATGTTGCATCTATACTGTAACCACGGTGCAGCTTGTACCCAGCTGAGGAAAGGGAAACAGCAGTGGTAATGGCAAGGTTGTTAAATAGGAATCTGCATAAGGTGATGTACAAATTTGTGTATATGCCAACAAACTACTATAAAATGACAGACAAATGTCTGTATACACTATCTAATAACAAAACAGTAAAGGATAACAAGATATACACATTGGCTGGAAATTCTCTCTAATGCCAGTGATGAATTTCAAGGTTATAGTTTGAAGGCATGTGTGGTGTAAAACTAGATGTGTGACCCACTTCATTCTGCAATTATTATGAGACTGACATGGACAGATAAGTTAGGACAAAATATTAAATCAATTAGATGGAAGATCTAACATATGAGGAAAGATTAAAAGAAATGCAACTGACAACACTTAAGGAGAGAAGAGAAAGAAAAGACTTAATTACATTATATAAATTGATGAACAACCTGGAGGAAACAAATAGAAAAAAATTTAATGATGAGAACAAAAAGAGAAGCTGGATATTTTAGGGGACACAAGAAAAAATAGCAAAAAAGTATTTTTTTCAACGCAAAAAAAAGTACAGCTTTCCCCAGAAGTATAGATACATGGACTGGATTAAAAGAAGTGATGATAGAAAAAAAATGTACAACAATTAAAGGAAAAACTGGACAAATATAGATAAGAAGACAGGACCACACGAGTGCAGCTCAGGCCCTGCAGGTCAATACAACACACATCTTACGTTCTCTTGCATCATCCACTGCAAATGGTCAATTTTATGTTGGTCATTGGGTTTCTAAACTAAAAACAAACCTCAGTTGGCAGCAGCAATAGCTTTTCAATTTAAAACTGACATATAAATGTGAGAAACATGGTTAAGATGACAAGGATGAAGACTTTGACAATGGACACCTACTGCAGGGAAGGATGTGTGATATTTTCCCATTATTTCCTTGCATGCTTTCTTGGGTCTACACAGTGTTTAAGCTGGAAGATGTGGTGAAATTTATAAGTAGTAATAGTAAGAGTTCTTTCAGTAATTCAAAAATTGTTTACATCACTCACTTCTCTGAAACCCGAGTTTCTTGCCCACAGAACGCATAAGGCGGGAAGGTGTAGCATCTGATGTCAGGTCCACCTCAGAAGCACTAAACCACTCCACATCCCCTTCAGGCAATGAAAGACTGTGGACGGCTGGGGAGGAAAAACATGGCATTAGTTTTGAATCACTCACGGAAACAGAGCGACTTGGAATACTTAAATAGAGGAATACCAAAACACCTCAGGAACTAAATTGACCTTACTCTCCTAATTATCATGGGAGAAATAAAATTTTTCAAGAATTAAAACAAATCAAATACTTAATTTGCAGCTTGTGAACAGTCTCCTTTTAATGAGAGGGGGATGCTTAGTACTATAGTGTTGGTTGAGCTTACTTTGGAATGAGTTGACTGTTTTGAGCTGCATAATCATTATTTGAAGTTTCATTCTACTCCATATGGGATCATATTTTCCATGATTTAAGACTATATAGGAAATAAGGTGACCATAGGGTGTAGATAAAGTAAGTAAAGAGGAAGAGAACAAAATTGTCTCCATCACCTCTACCCTGCCTTGTCCTACCCTCTTTGGTACTATCATCCAGCCTCTGTGAAGACATCAAGTGTCCCCTGAAGTGGGTTAAGTGCTCCAGCTCTATGCGGTCTGCCACCTGGTCCTCCACTGGTCCCCAGGTGTCATAGAACCAGGTCCCTCGTGTTATGATATAAACCTCCCCTGCAGGATAAAATGACAATAGTAAATAAAAATATGCACTCTGCCTTTTTGGTTGAGACAAAATAATTATTACAATACATGTGTTTATAAATTTCTATTATACTTTTTTGATGTATAATATATATATATATATATATATATATATATATATATATATATATATATATATATATATATATTTTTTTTTTTTGTCCTATGGCGCCAGTAGGCTTAATGTTAGATGGTTGGCCTCTGCCTGTTAATAGCTCAGGTTAGATTTTTTAAGTGGTGCTTCATTTCTTATTGAGGCTCTTGCTGTCTGCAAAAGCTCCTTGTGCATAGAGCTTTGCAGTCCTGTCAAGAATAGTGTTATGGCAGCATGTGGGTGATCTTTGGCCAATCGACAATTTTACCAAAGAAAAGTGACCAGCCAGTGCTGGGATTCAAACTCGGGACCCTGAGTTTGTCTGCCCGACTGCTAGCCACTAGACCACTGCCTCCCTAAATGTATATATTTAATTTATAAATAAATAAATAAATAAATAAATATATATATATATATATATATATATATATATATATATATATATATATATAATAATAATAATAATAACAATAATAATTCTATTTCACCCGAAGGCATAGGATATGATGGAGGCTGCAAGAATACTGCCACCCTGTAGCTTGTAAAAGGTGACCAAAAGGGACAGGGTGAGGGAAGTCCCTCCTCTGTATGTTCTACAAAAAAGACAGCACAGAGGAGAGGAGAGAAAAGTCTGTCTGAATCTTGAATGCCTTGCCTTAGCTACCTTTACTTAATGGGGATATAAGCAGGGTGTATATGTGTGTGTGTGTGTGTGTGTGTGTGTGTATATATATATATATATATATATATATATATATATATATATATATATATATATATATATATATATATATATATATATAGTATAATAAATATTTTCTGACACCTTATAGCCTACTGAAAAATGCTTGGATGAAAAGATAATAAACTGTCAACAAGTAATGTGTGATGCCCACCTTGCCAGTATATGCTCTCACAAATGTGCTGCTTCACATCCACTTCATACAGCCCTCCACGCACCACTATCCTGTCCACATTCTGATGCGCTCCCTCCTGTTTGTCTTTCGGTGAAAGATTTCCGCACCATTTCTGTTTGCTTGCAGGGCTCCCACCTTCCTCAGATCTGACATCTTGTAGTAAATCCCTGTACTTCCATTCAATGCGTAGCGAGTCATAGCCAATGAACGGCGTCCACTTCTTGTCAGCTTCCACTTTGTAAAACCAACGCACCTCCTCCGGCCCAAGATCATCCACAATTTGATCTCCATAAGGTGTGGCTGATTGCATAGCCATGGAGTTCAACTGGTTGGGATCCAGGAAATTCTCCCCAAGGCTGCAATAGCTGTCGCCATACTGGTAGTCTCCATAGTAATAATCCTGATACATGCTTTGGGGATCAGAATTATCCATATAGTCAATGTTAAACTGATAATTCCCTGAGCTTTGAGTAAAGGGCTGCATGTGATCAACGTTGTGATATTGCTGCTGCTGTTGCTGCTGTACGCCCGGATAATTCATGCTGCTGTACTGAAACTGTGAAGGTGAGTGTGACTGAAAGCTCTGCTGCAGGTGTAAGCTGTGGCTCATCTGGCCATTCACTATTGACTGATTGGAATACTGGTTAACTCCTAGCATCGTTAAGTTGTTGGGTGGATGCTGTGTGTAGCCCTGCATTTGGCTTCCCCCTGCCACAGGATGCCAGGGGAGGCCTACCCCTGGATCAGTTATGCCACCACCCTGCTGGGGCATCTGAGTGGACGTGTATGGGCCAGCTGGTGACTGTTGCTGACGAGGCAGGGTGGAGGCAAGCTGTTGTGACAGGTTTGAGGACAGCTGAGATGGCAAGGTGGAAGTCAGCTGAGAGGAAAAACTGGAGGCCAGCTGCTGAGGGGGAAGACTTGAGGGGAGCTGTGAGGGTACAGTGGATGTCAACTGTGAAGGGAGGGAGGAGGCCAGCTGTGTAGGCAGACTAGAGGCTAGCTGTACACCCTCCAATCTAGCTTGCCTCAAGGACCGACTACCAACACCTACACAGTTCACATCGGGATCAGGCCTGGGGGTGAGGGAGGCTGGGTGAGACGGTCCTGAAGTGGATCTCATGGGCGACGAGGAGAGGGAGAGTGCATGACCGGTGCTCCTGGCCGAGGGGACGCCGAGAGAGGTGAAGGACTTCGGCGTGAACTCTTGAGGGACAGGCGAGGGTAGCTGGCGAGGTAGGGAGGAGTGAGAATGGGTATCAATGGTCATGCTTGCAGATGTACAGCTCAGTAAGTCTTGGTGATGATGGGGGTGATATATTCGTTGTTGGTGATGAGTGTGGAGGTGACGTGGTGGTGGCTGGGAGTCATTAGGGTGATGCGTGGGTAGGTAGCCGGTGAAACGGTAATTCTCCTGACTGTCCCCATACACTCCTCGACTCCCATTTCCATCATAGGTGACTGCTGTAGCTGGCCCCATCTGCTGCTCCGCTCTGGAAAGGGAGAGCTGCCCCAGTTGACTTGATAGTGAGGTGTGGGCGTAACTGAGGTGCTGCTGGTCGACCCTACTATTGTAATCCATGCTGGTAAATTCATGCCATAAACACACTGTACAGATCGTCCTCACTTCCAGGCGTCTCGGGGTGTATATACGCGCTTCTCTTCATAATGTTAAGTACTGCATCAATCCCTTTCCACTAATAATATGCACACACTTGATACGCGGTGCCAAAGGAAGCCAAGACCGTCCATGTCCTCCGCATGACTACATTGATTGGAAAGTTGGCAACTCTGTCTGTATCATAATTATCCTATTTCACAATAAATTCAAATACCAAAAAAAGCGTGTATTTGTTTATATGTGTGTTAAATAGAAAGAGATAAATCTATGTTGTATTTCCATATATAAAAAAGGCTAAATACTAATTTGGAAATATATAAAAATATATATCCTCTTAAGTAGTGTAAAAGGTATCTAATTAATTATTCCAAGATAATACTATATGTTTTGTAACTTAATCTCGAGAAAACAACATCAATGAAAATATAAATAAATATATACTAGGTCCCTTGCGACTGATGGAGGAGTGAATGTTGTGTCTTATTTATTTACCATTTAGCTTGATCCTTCGCACACAACATGTAGTTACGCTGCGGTGCTCAGTCTATTTGCATCCACAACCATCTAAATAACCATAGGATATAGACGTGAACGGAGGTAAACATGCTTTGAATATTCACACTAATATGCAGTGTCCATTGACCTAGTTTGTTGGTCAATTGTTTATTTATGTATTGGGTAAGGTTCTTCTGTATGATTGCGGCACCAAACCGATCAGAATAATTATTGTTGTGCAGGGTGGCCCGAAAGTCGTCACCCCCTACATATTGTTTTAACTTCCATTATTTGAAGGTTATACTATATAAAAGTTACAGATATTATCTAAATTTGCAATACTTTTTGTTAAATAAATTTGGTAAAAGTGCAGAATAAGGCCTTCTGGCCTTTCTTTTTTCTCTCTCTCCTTACTACATACTATACATAGTGTACTCAACACATCTGTGAATGTTTCAGGCGCGGGTCAACATTATTGCCTCGCAAAACGTCTTTGAAGTTATGCTATGTTAGGTTGGTTAGGTTATGTTAGGTTATGGTTAGGTTAGGTTACAGTTATGTTAAGTTAGCTTAGGTTTAGCTAAGTTCGATTATGTAAGAATTTTACATTTTATTACCCAAATCCAGAAACAAAATCTAAGGATTTGAATCCTAACTTTTGGGTAATATAATGTAAACATTTTATAACCGAAATTAACCTAACAATAATATAACCATAACCCAACCTAACAACCTTAACCTAACCATAACTTAACATAACCTAACCAACCTAACCTAATCTAACCTAACATAACTTCAAAGACGTTTTGCGGGTAAATAATGGTGACCCACGCCTGAAACCTTCACAGATGTGTTAAGTACACTATGTACAGTATGTAGGGAAGGAGAGAAAAAAGAAAGGCCAGAAGATCTTATTTTGCACTTTTACCATTCTCATTAATTTTTGGTAAGGGGTGACAAGATATTCGGACCACCCTGTAGTACTCAGGATACTTAGTGTACTGAACATATGTGAAGGTTTTAGTGAGCGGTTGCTAGGCGGGCGGAACTTGGCTCCCATCAAGGTTATTATGTGAGTTTTAGTTTAAATTAGGTTTGTGTCGGTAGGGGCATCCGGTTTGGGTAGTGGTTAGATTAGGGTGGGCGGTTCTGGGGGGTGTAGTCTCCCCCGGGTCAGTTTAGTTTAGGTTAGGGTTGTGTTGTTGGGGGATTTGGTTTGGTTATACAAGCTTTCTATATTTTTATTTAAAAAAAGTTTTCACCTTAGATTTTTTTTGATTGCCATATATGTCCTATAATTGCTTTCCTCTCCTCTCACTTAGCCCCTACGCCACATTGGAGAATAGAAGTACACCTCGCCTAACACAGTGTATCAGGTCAGCTACGCAAATGGGGCTGAAGGTGTGGGTCATATCCTCAACAGGGTCCTAAGGTGTAGCCTTGCCACTTCATATTCAACTTATGCCCTCTCCCTCCCCACATTTGTTCCAAGGAACACCTTCATGGGAACCTCCTCCACCGGTTATCAACACAGTCCCATTTCTTAAAGCATTCACTTAATGATAATTATAAAAATAGTAATAATGATAACTGATACATTATGTTATTAACAGATTTAATATAAGAAAAAAAGGAGAAGCAAATCCCTGTCTGCATCTCCCCTGAACTGTGTTGCTATACATACCAAACATAACTGAAGCAGAACAACAGGCAACACTCTTCCTTGGTGTTGAGGAGTCATGAGGCCGAGGGGGCTGCAGCAGGCGTGTGGGTGGCGCATCGCTCGGACCTTCTTCAGGAAACTGTGGCACTACAACATAACTCTTAGTGATGACCGGGTAAGGAGCCAACACTCTTATGGGTCTGAAAGGAAATATTTGGTTCTAAACAGCAAATATAACTAAATACCAAGAGCTTCATAGGTTGTATTCAGATTTCTATCTGCATTAGCATTCAGAACGAGGTATCAGACTATTTACAGAATAAGTAGAAAGCATAATATTTCTCACGCATGAAGTTTGCAGCCATAATTATATATTATATGATTCATGATTTATATGTTAGTGTTATAGTGTCTTTGGAAAATTGAATTACACAAAATCATTGTTAATTGTATTTATGTGTTTTTGTGGGTTAACTGAGCAATGATATAAAAATATTTTGTTTTCTAGTTCAAGCTGGTGGAGTTCTTGGTATCCTTTGCAAAACATTACCAAGACATCTTCACTCCCTGGGGGATAGAAGACCAGCTGTACAAGAGTCTCATAGCAGGGCTCAGGAACAGACTCAATCCTCCAGTGCTCCTCACAGCAATGTTGGTGTACTGTCCCAAAGTGACAATAGACCAGGTGAGGGAAGTATTTCAAGTCTTATTTTGTAATTATGCAGAACTGAGAACTGAGGTGGGTGTCAAAGTTGTATACAAAGCCTCAAGAAGACAAGTGCATGGGGTGAAGTCCCTGTAGCCACAGGGACCTCACTACCTCAGTAATGTTCCAAATGCCTAATTTTTTAAAAGTATATATTATGTCTAGAGAATGTTGCCATATACATGTACAGTGCACGGCCCTGGTCTCAAGAATGTATGTATGGAATCATTATCCTCCCCTCTCCCTCTGCACCTTGCTTTTTGTAGGAGAGTATACAGAGGAGGGGCTTCCCAGACCCCTCGCTCTGTCCTGTTTGTTGCCTTTCACGAACCACAGAAATTATAGTGATAGAATTCTTATAGTCCCCACCACAGGACTAATCTATTACATACCTGGCTTATATTATCCTTAAAGGGGATGTAGCCAATACAAGGCAATTAGAGTTAGGGGACACATTACAAGCAAGTTATCTATTGTTTGATTATTCTGGCGCCAGTATAATGTCTTATTTGAAAAAACACCATATACATAAGATTGTTTTATAGTCTACGTGCATATGAGTGAGTTAATGAGAAAAGCAGTGCCAGACATTGGAGCTTATATGGTACTGTGGTAAGATTAAAAATAGACATCATAGTAAAGGAAGTAATAAGGTGGTGAATGGTATGGTGACACAGTAATGGGGAGAAAAAAGCTGTAAGCTATTACAGGATTGTCAGAAACAGTAAGGAAGATGATTACTTTCAGATTGCAATGATGGCTGAACGCAGAGATTCGGGACTGTGCCTATCACATGAAGATTGCTTTGGAATGCTGCAGGTGCTCACAGAGTATCAGAAGCAACAGTCTCAAGGCATGAACTATGGGAGGGAGGAAGGCAGTGAGAGCTTCATGCTGCCAACAACCTGCCTTGTGCTGGAGGGGATCTATTTTCATGATTCAAATGTTCTATCACAACTTTTGGAGAAAATGCCAAATCTTCACCACATATCTTTGCAGGTAAGGTGTGTGTGTGTGGCCAGCAGCACTTGTTTTCTTTTTTATCCTTGCGGCTAAATAAATACAATAAGAATACAGGTAGATCATACTTGAAAATGTTTGCAAATTACAATTCATCCATGAAAAAACAAACAATTTTTTAATGTACTGAGTATGCATGTTTTTGTATCCAATCCCCTAAAATAAATGTTTCTAGAATACGTTTTGATGAGCCTCATCTGGGAAGACAATTAGGCCAAATTTATATTTCTTCCTAAGAATATGATAAATTATTGAAATAGGAGAATAGCAGATTTAACAAAAAAAATCGAAAAACAAGTTACTATATGTAACATTTTGAATCTTTATATTAAGATGATTGTTCTGTAGAACAGACAATTCAATAATCGATGTTTAAAATATTATATTTACAGTATAATGGAACCCAGGGAGTCATGAAAGCCATGAAAGCACTTAGTAGGCACTGCAACCAGTTGGAATCCCTCTGTTTCTTGGAGCCCGGCATTGCATCTTCAATACTTGAACTAGACATATTTCCAGTCTTCTTTGGTATTCCACAATCCTCAGAACTCCTAGATACAGGAAGTTTACTAAAGAAATTTGCAAGTGATCAAGATTTCAGTGACAACTTTGTGTTTCCGTTTCCTAACTTAAGGAAACTTGATATTGATGAACTACTTTTTGATGAAGATATGATACATGATATTTATACATTGACTTTACTTTTACAACCCAAATTAATGTGTTTTGGAAAGCACACAGGTCTTACCAAAAGGATTTTAACAAGTTACAAAAAAATATGGAGTACTATGAACAACAAAGCAGAAAATGAAGCGACCTTGCATTTATCTGAGGCCAGATTTGTAGATTCTGTTTCTGTTGTACCAAGAGATGGTTCAATGGAGTTGAATTACTGGGAAGAAGTAGCACCAATGTTTAAAAACTTAGTGTCTGTTGAACTACAGAAAAGTCTTTGGAGTGAGGGAGAGGTAGCACAATTTTGTTCTCTCTTTTCTAAACAAGTAAGAAAATTTTCTCTTGGGGACTTACCACTGAGCGACATGTTGTGTCTCAGTAATGTGACCCACCTACGACTGACACTCAGAAGACATTACTCCTTTGACAAGATGCACCTCATCCTTGACAGTTGCCCCAACCTTCACACACTCAGCATCCATCCAACTTTCTACCATGAAGAATCTCGCAGAAACCATGGAGGGTTGGATCAAATGTTGAACTTAGAACAGATGATGGAGGAGGACCTGGATATCTTTGAAAGACTCATGTTTGCTGAGGCAGAGGGAGAGGCAGTGAATGTACAGGGAATGATGCTGAACCATGTAGGAGCTGCACATGGTCACAATGTAGAAGAAATTCATCCTCTCATTGCTGATCAGGCAGCTTTGCCAAATATCAGGCCAGCATTTTGGTCAAACAGAATATCCAAAAAGGAACTAGCAAAGCATCACAACCTCACAACTCTGCGCATTGCTTCTCTTTGTGAAGCGGGACAAAAACAGTCAGAGGTGAGGCTTTTGCTAATATTTTTTGAATTTAAGGCAAATGTATAAAAGAAACTTGCACTTTAATATGAATTGGGAAGGGCATCAAAGAAGAGCTTTTTAATAGCAATGTAAAATATTATCTATCTTTCTGGTGCTTTGTTCCTTAGAGTGTTGCATGTCTATTTAGTTATACTGTATATGCAATGCACTCACTTGATCAGGAGGTTTGGGAGGGAAGAGTTTCTATCTACAGTATACTTTCCAGGCTCACAACTCTAGATTTGTATATATCCCTTTATTCTTTTTTTCACAATTTTTCATCTTAAACTTTTTAACTACTTTCCCTCCTCACATGTGGTATTCATGTAGTGTCACTGAACAGGCAGTCAAATGTAAGCACTGCTATTTTCTAATGTAGTTAAGAGGAGCTATCACGTGTTTACCTTAAACACCTTAATATTCTAACAGAATTTCCTCCGAGGACTATTTGAGCGCCTACCAAACCTGCGTAACCTGTGCCTTGGTATGTGGATGGGGTCACTGAGTCAGAGGCGGCAGTTCTTGACCTGTACGGCCAATGCGCTTGTCAGTGTGGTCACAGATAAAGAACTCAAGGAACCTCTTCTACCACTTCTAAGACAGGTATGAGTAACTATATTTCTTTTGTCTTGTATGGCTCTCTTAGAAACTATCTATCGTTAGTCTCTGACTCCTCGTTCCCTCCAGGAACATCCCCCAAGAGAATGGTTTTGGCAGAAGAGCCTCCACCTCTCCCTATCCATACACTTCCTTCTTGCTTGTTCAATCCCCCCTCTATCAGCAATTCTTTCATGCATGTACTCCTTCAACCTTCACTCTATTCTTCCATCTTACAACTGGCTTTACTCTCCATTCCATTCATTCACACTTTCTTCACAAACTCTTCATTATTCTCCCTCTCAATATGACCAAACCACCTCAAAGTATTTCTTTTCACCCATTCCATTACGTAACATATCACTTCATTTGCACAAGGTCCCATGTCACATCTTTCATACATGCTTTCATTATTCTCACCGTCACATTCACGCCACATGCTCCTCTCAGATAACTCATTCCCACAGCACACACTCTTGACTGATGAGCCGTATTGCATGTCCAAGTCTCTGATCCATTGGTCACTTTTGGCAAGAAGAGATGGAATATGCTATAGTAGATGAAATATCTATACAGAAAGGGGTCAGACAAGGTGGCTATTTCCCCCAAACTGTTCACAGTAGTTCTAGAGGAAGTTTTTAATATCTTGGAATGGGAAGAGGGAGGAATTCAGATAATTGGAGAATATCTAAATATTCTTAAATTTGCTGATGATATTGTTCTAATGAGTCAATTGACAGATAAATTACAGCATATGATTTTGCAGTTAGACAGAGAAAGCCAAAAAATATAAGACAGGGTAGACAGAGAACTAGATTGAAAGATGAGATAGGATCTTATACTATACTAATCTGGACTAGCTAGAGATGAGTGGAGAAGGTTGGGGGGAGGCCTTTATCCTGCAGTGGACTCATATATGATGATGATGTGATGTGTGTGTATATATATATATATATATATATATATATATATATATATATATATATATATATATATATATATATATATATATGTATATATATATATATATATATATATATATATATATATATATATATATATATATATATATATATATATATATATATATATAATATCCACTAGGGATTGAATAGAGACCCTCCGAAGATAAGCTGTGGCTCATGTTACTAAACAGAAGAAAATGAAACCACAAGAAGGGAACACTTAGAAATATGTTTGCTACATTGATAACATCAGAAAGTTATCTAAAATGAGGAGAAAAGTCTTTTGTGGCAGGACAGTGGAGGTTAGCCTCTACTTGAGCCACGGTGATCATTATAATTCAGTTGGTATGAGTCATGTACTTTGAGTGTACGTATTTACCTAATTGTAGTATACAGGGCCTGTACTACATTCGTGTGGTCCTGTGTCCTTATCTATGCTTGGCCATCTTTTCTTTCAGTTGTAAATTCTTTGCCATTATCACATCTTCTTTCAGTATATTCCAAGTATCTATAATTCTCTGAGAAAAGCTGTATTTTTTTTTTGTCATTCAAGCAAATTCCCTTTTGTAATTTTTCTTGTTCCCTCAAACATCTAGTCTTTTTTTTTTTTTTTTTTTTTTTTTTTTTTTTTCAATATTAGATCTTTTCTATTTGTTTTCTCCAGGTTGCTCATTAATTTGTATATTGTAATTAAGTCTCCTCTTTCTTTTAGGATTGTCAGTTGCATTTTTAAAAATCTTTCCTCATATGTTAGGTCTTCCAAATCTGGCACCATCTTATTGATTTCTATTCACTTTCAAATTTCCACACAAGCTTTTTCATGTGAGAGGACCATATTACTTCTGCATATTCCAGTTATGATCTAATCATTGTAGTTATAATCTTTATTCATGATTTCTTTATCTAGAATGTGAAAAAAACATCCGTATATTTCTTAGTATTATGAATGAGTCACCCAGATATTTCATCTATATGTTACTCTGGTGATAAGTTGTTCTGTATTCCCTCTACAAAATATTTATCTTCTTTTTTCTTTATATACTATTTTGTTCGAACTTATTTGTCCGTGTGGGTCTCACTCCACTGTTCCCCATTTCCAATGCATGTTATTTCTTTAAATTGCATTTCTCATATCTTGCTCCATTCATATATCTTGTTTGTCATTCTGTAATTTTTCGCAATCCTTGTGGTTTCTTATCTTCCTTAGTAATTTTTGTCTGAAGTTTGATCCCCGGCCACTCCCTCTTATAGTCAGCCTTTAGATAAAACTTTTAGTATTTATAAGCAGGAAGTATTACATAATGTGGGAAAAATATTGTGTTTTCAGTTGTGTTGCCTCCCAACTGGCAATGAGGCGCAGATGTGTCGGTCACTTGCGTCCCTGGTGGAGGTGCTTCCCTTCCTCCACACTCTTGTCCTGCCTGCCCTGGATAACTGCATGCTGGCACCAACACTCCGCTACTTCCAGCACAGCAATCTTGACATCCGCTACAAGTGTGCCACAGACCAAGTGTTCTCATATTGGGAACCTGAACATTGACTGATCTCACTGACTTGGATTTCTACTGACTGACTTGGATTTCTGTTAACTTGTCCTGACTTGGATTTCTGCGGGCTTGACTGGACTTGGATTTATGCAGGCTTGAATTAACTTGCATTTATATTTATTTCTACTTTTTACTTAATGATAATGTTTTGCTTAGAAATTTGAAGTTGGTCAATTGTCATGTTCACTTTCACATCAACAGTCACTTAAAAGAAAGTATGATGACACAACAAATATGGAAATATTCATTTGAACTCTACAAAACAAACCTAGTTATGTACTATACATTATTGCAAATTATTGTAATAAGAATTATGTTTTCATTACTTGTGGTTTTATTCTCACAAAAGCAGTCATTAGGACCTTGAAAACTCTAAAACTCTTAAGTATTGCAACAAAGAGATGGTAGCGCATAGAATCCCTTTACACTTAAATAATGATGGAAATAACAACTGGTGTGGCATGAATGTGAAGGACCAAAGGCAGGTACTGGAGGAGGGTTGATAACTAACCACGATGTCAAAATACAGGAAAGAGCAATAATATTTTTCATCATTAAAAAGAAAAAAATATATATGCATTAATCTCTCTCTCTCTCTCTCTCTCTCTCTCTCTCTCTCTCTCTCTCTCTCTCTCTCTCTCTCTCTCTCTCTCTCTCTCTCTCTCTCTCTCTCTCTCTCTCTCTCTCTCTCTCTCTCTCTCTCTCTCTCTCTATATATATATATATATATATATATATATATATATATATATATATATATACACACCATACACACTAGTAAGTAATATTTTACAGCAACACTACCTAAAATACTGTTTAAATGACATTCTCTAGCGTGCAGGAGTATATTTTTCATGTGTAAATAAATAAATAAATGCATATTACTCGTTCAATCTGCCTCTCACGAACTCTCTCTTCAACCTGTTCTTGGGAGGGAAAGGTGAAGGAAGAGGAAAGGGAGTGGTGCAAGGGAGGGAGGGTGGTCTGAGCGGCAGGAAGGAGGTAACACAGGAAAGAGTTGCGAGAAAGAGAGGAGTAGTGTAGAAGGGAAGAAAGATACATGAATGGAGAGATGAGTAATTAATTAATAGATGTCTAGAAGAATGGAGTGCATTCTATCTACCTAAACATGACTCGGTATGGAAATGAAAGGTCGAAGCTAGATTTGGAAAAGAAGTGATAAAAAAGAATAGCTGAAAATCCTAAAATAGATGGTCGTGGGGAAGTATGAATTTGTGTGGAGTGACGGAGAGAGGAAGGAGGAAACGATAGAGTGGAGTGGGTGGTGGGGGTGTTCAATCCACTAACGGTGCAGACAGGTGGTGGAGAAAAGAGGCCACCCTCACCTCCTCGCGGTCTGGACGAGTTTTGAGCTTCCCACAGCTTTATGAATGAACGAGTGCTGGGTTCAATGACCGACCGGCTGTGTGTGTGTGTGTGTGTGTGTGTGTGTGTGTGTGTGTATGTGTGTGTGTGTGTGTGTGTGTGTGTGTGTGTGTGTGTGTGTGTGTGTGTGTGTGTGTGTGTGTGTGTGTGTGTGTGTGTGTATGTGTGTTGCTGATCATCCCAGACAAAAGGTCGTTGTACTCGCTAGACACTATGAACTCTTCTTTATTTTTTGGTTACGATCTTTTTAAGCTTCTGAGTAGTTTTCGAGTTAAAAAAATCATATGTTCTGCTTAAAAAACACATTAAGAAAAGACATTAAGGCTTATTGACGACTCGATGCAAGTATTAATTTATTCGTTTTTTGGGGGTTGATTATTTTCAGTAATGATGGCAATACTATTTTTTCAAAGTTATAATCACACGTGTGGTACAACACTAATGATATTATAACACAAAATTACATAGAAGTTATATAATTAACTTGTAAAAATGAGAAGAAAAAAAAGTGAAATCTGAAATTTTTTCCCAAATTGTTTCTCTTGCCGAATTTTTTTAAATTTTTTGTGAATGAAAATGCACCGCCATCGTTGCATCAACAATTAATGCAGAAAATGTATTAATCTATGAAAAGATATATACAATTGACAAAAACTACGTGAACCTTAGCTTTCACATAACCAATCAGCCGACAAGGTAGCTTTATATGGAAAATTACTACTTATTATGTAAGTACGCACTTGTGTATTATTTTATGTTAATTTTACGAAGAATAAAAGTTTAATACCTGTCAAAAGATACTGACACGAGATCTTTGCTTACAGAGTGAATAAACTAGAGTAATTTAGTAAACAAGTCTCCAACGGATGCAAACATGAAAATACGTATCCAGCGTAAGATAAGAACATACATAAGAATACACATCAACAGAACAGACACCAAAACACCTTTTGATCTATAGCTAGGGTATCTGTATACTACTACTATATAGTACACTACGTGAAGGAGAACAGAATAGATCAGAACAAGGCTCTCTCTCAACTCACCTCTCTCTCATGTCGGTAGGATACAGTTTGCAGGGAACACCATGTATGTACCTTGAAGAAAATGAGGACATGGAAAATTTAATAGTAAAGAATGAAATTAGAGAAAGAAAATATGATAGACTGCTACTAATGCTGGTACATCCTGGAAGGGGAATAACTTTATTAATAGTAACAATCTGTTGCCACTTCTCATCTGAAAGATAAAGAACAGACTAATTTCGTAAAATTACATAAAAACAATCATAGAAACTCATACCACACAATCATTTAAATAGTTAATAATAGTTAATAATAAATGCTTATTAGAAATATGTAAATCTAATAGGCACTTGAACTATTTTTATAGTTTATGAGCAAATTATTGAGGCTGAGAATCTGTTCCAGTGGTCAACAACTCTAACATTGAAGTATGATTCACGAGAAAACAATTATGTTATATGTACCTACTTTTGATTTCATGTCGTTAACACTTGTTACTGTCACATTATTCATCTCAAATAGAACTTCTGGCTGATTTAATCGAATTTGTTCAGAATCTTAAACACTTTAATCAAATCTCTAATTCTTCGCTTGTGAAGGTGGAATATGTCTAATTGTTTTCATCCACACATATAGATGCTTTAATATTCCATGTGCCATCATACCTAAGTGACTGATAATGTGTGGGTTTAAAGGTATAATTAATCGACATGCAGGGGAATTTTAAAGAAACCTTTTGCTCTTTACATTATCTAGTGTGTGTGTGTGTGTGTGTGTGTGTGTGTGTGTGTGTGTGTGTGTGTGTGTGTGTGTGTGTGTGTGTGTGTGTGTGTGTGTGTGTGTGTGTGTGTGTGTGTGTGTGTGTGTGGGGATGAAAACAATTAGACATATTTCTTCTTCACAAGTGAAGAATTAGAGGAGATATGATTAAAATGTTTAAGATTCTACACAAATTCGATAAAATCATCCAAAAGTTCTATTTGAAATGAATAATGCGACAGTAACAAGTGGTAACGGCATGAAATTAAAAGTATGATATAACATAATTGTTTTCTCGTGAATTATACTTCAATGTTAGAGTTGTTATAGTCTAGTTACTAGAGTAATGAAAATGGAGTGGCACCGGAATCATGTGTTTCTGCAATTTTATCTTGTTTCTTGTTTTATTTAAAACAAATTGTTATCATGTGATGAATAATGGAGAGGAATGGTTAGATTTACAATTTCAGTTACAAAAGGGTTGCTCGTCCAGCCCAGAGTAATGCATGTGAAGTAGACACATCAACAGTTCATTATGGAAGGCAGGACTTGCAAAAATTTTGTATTTAATACTTCTTTTATTAATTCAATTTGTTTTCTTATAAATCACCACCATTGTTTTTCTATTAGATGTTCCTCACGTACTCAGTTTTCAATATCAGATGTGTAATTAGCGTCACCTCGTCCTCAGTTGTCAAGAAAGGCAGAGGCTTACTGAGTTGGATGACTTGGTGACAACAGTGGCACCGCAAAGGACTCTGCAGAATCCTTTGCGGATGAAAGCAACCACGCCATGGGGTGGTTACTTTCATCCGTACCGTTGCCCATTTCTTTTAACCCTTTCCTTTAAAACTATCTATTTTCACTTTCCTTAAGTTTATGTGATTTGTTTCGTTGTCAAGGGACGTGAAAATGATGGAAAATGATCAATGGAGCTCGACATTTACACTTTATGATGCACTACTGATACAAGTATGTAGGACCTGCAGGGTTTCCACTTTCCTCGGATTTCTGTCAAATAATGTGTCGAGAAAGGCGACACTCATTTTGTTCTTGTCCTTGTGGGCGGAGTGTAGTGTAGCTGTTTGAGGAAATAAACTATAACTAAAGCTGACTGGGTGAACGAGTATGGGAGGGAGTGTTAAATGAAAGTATTTCGTCACTAGGTATCGTTTCTACAACGTTCCTCACTCATACTTTGTTACACTGCATTTATAGGTGCCTCCCTTTCTCAAATCCACTATTCTAGAAATTATACTTTAACATTGTCTCTAAGCCGCTAATGTCACCAACTCATTACCCAAACCCGCCTCACAAACAACCCCCATAAAAAGGACTTATGGAGGGCACTTTATATCTATTGTGCATGTGGGTGGGTTTAAGGGTTTCGTTCCCACTTTAATCTCTACGTACCCTAGACGTACTCTCCAACATCGGGTTCTTTTCATCTAGGTGTTGCGGAAGACCGGTGATGAATGATAGCAGTCAGTCAGGCAGCCACCAGACTGACCGCTATCATTATACGCAAGCAAGATGCAGAACAGAAGGTGGAAGCGCGTGCTACGTCTACCTACTTACACATAGTCTGGACCAAAGTTAAGGTTTGGTCGATGAACGCAGTTTGGCCGCCGACTCTGTTAGTTCCCTCGACCTCACCACCGTTACCACAACTGCTACGAGGTCGTCAATCACCGCTCTAAAACGATAACGACTTGTAAACAGTATATGGAGGAGAGAGGGAGGAAGAGTGGGAGAGGAAGAGTCGTAGGAAGGGGACGGGTAAAGTCGTGTGCAACATTGGCTGGCTTGGAGACAACCTACTGTGCCGTTCGGGCTCGTGGACGCCACAAGGAAGGGGAAATTTAATGTTGCGAGCCAGAGAGGAAACAGTTAATTTATTCATGTTGGGTTCATCAGGAACATTGTAACGTGCCTATACTGTGTGTGTGTGTGTGTGTGTGTGAAAAAGAGAGAGAGAGAGAGAGAGAGAGAGAGAGAGAGAGAGAGAGAGAGAGAGAGAGAGAGAGAGAGAGAGAGAGAGAGAGAGAGAGAGAGAGAGAGAGAGAGAGAGAGAGAGAGAGAGAGAGAGAGAGAGAGAGAGAGAGAGTGTGTGTGTGGCAAATCATCCTACATAAATTAAATATACGACAAGGGTTTCTTAAGATCACAGGCTACAATACCATTAGAAGTACATACAGTCTAGAGAAGAAAAAAGAAGCCAGTCGAAAAGATAAACTCCGTAAACACCACAAATCAATCCATTCCTTACCAATCTCGAAGACCATTAATGTTACATCTTCCTATATCTAGACAATTGCTCGTTCCTCCCACCGAAGAGGAAAACATCAAACAGAGCGAAATCACCTCCCATTACCCTTACAACCACTGTAAAAGAATTGACCGAGGTAATCAATCGAGTCTAGCACCTGCAGAGCGAGACGATGCCTAGAAGATAAACTCAAGATACAAGGAAGTAAGGTTTGAGCGGCTCGGAGTGGTGAAAACTACCAGAAACGAATTCATCAGTTTGGGTAATCAACCGGTTTCTAGCAATTGAATTTGACGAGGAGAAAAGGAGGCGTGAAGGGTCGGCCCAAGACACTTGTAAGAGCAGTGGACACTCAGGAGGCACGTAATTAAGACGAGGAAGTGCTATTTAAAGGTCAGGTACCGTGTAATAGTATTGTCATTACCTGTCTATATTATGAAAGGACGCGCCTGGAATATAACTGATTAATTTCAGCTCATTTAGATTGATGTAAGCCTCTGTCAGTAGTATTTTGGGGTAGATGACCGTCATAATAGTGGAAAGGTGATAGCAGTATACAGAGAGTCGTGTGCATCGAGACTACATTGGTTTGCACAAGGAGAGTCTCTTTATAGTATAGTGACTCTCCACTTATAGATATCTTGACTACGTCTCTGAGGAAAGGATGGATGGCAACGGGTTTGCAATAAGTCAAATACTATGATATCCAGATACACACGACGTGGAATTATTGGCAAGCAATCAGTCACCTGCAAATTTATATGTACATCACTCGTAGTTACTGTATTCATGAAAAGAAAATGACGAAAAAAACTTATGTAATTCAAGACTCATGGATTACGCTTATTAATTTACTAAGGATCAGGCGTGAGTCATTCAAAAGTGCGCCCTTCCCTATTAAAAGGAGAAAAATAATATTCACATCCTCAGTTTCTAAATAAAACGTTTCCCCTCCACCGACACGCCTCGCTCACACCCATCATAGTTGACTCTTGGCACTCTTGGCACAGCGAGTTTAAAACTTATACGTGGGACTTGTTTGTGCGGTGGAGGATGCCAGCAATGCATGGCGAGGTGGAGAAGGGGCCGGGTGCCATCTCCACAGACACACTTGGCACTCTACGAGGCTGAGTTATGCCTGGTCGATCCTTGTGTGGTGCTTGCTGCCTCATGCTCAGACTTCATGTTTTGTAGAATTTTCCATCATCTGCAGGCCTGAAAGACGTGTAGTGGTGTGGATACAATGAGGACGAGGAGTGTTTCTTATCCCCAAACGAGTCAGTAATGAATGTGTTATATACTTTGTGAAGGGAGTTTATATATGCATGCAACGTACGTACTTTTGGCTTGCGATCTTACCGGCGACCTTTTGTTTTCTTGATGGTGATGTAACAAGAGAGGATGTGAAGAGTGAGTGAGTAAGTGGCCTTTGGTATGTGTGTGTTCGGGAGACGTAACTTTGTGGGGCTGTGCCAGAGTCAGGAGCAGTCAGGGTTATTATCTTCTTACGGTAACGCAGTGTTGAGCTCTCTCTCTCTCTCTCTCTCTCTCTCTCTCTCTCTCTCTCTCTCTCTCTCTCTCTCTCTCTCTCTCTCTCTCTCTCTCTCTCTCTCTCTCTCTCTCTTCTGCATATTTCTTGCGGCATAGTCTTACTACGAAGGAAACTACACTATAATTAAAAACAAAACGAAAATAATGTAGACTTCTCACTGTATGTAATATAATAAACGTGATTTGTGCTGCAACACATACACACACACACACACACACACACACACACACACACACACATACATACACATAGGAGGATAGGATTTCCAGCCTTCTGCTCCTGCCGGGATTGCAAGGTCACAAACCATATTTTACCTAATTTACTGCTAGGTGAGAAGGGGTTATAGCGTTTAAGAAAACAAACCCATTTTGTCTTCACCTGCCTGGGATTCGAACTCAGAACATCTAGGTTGTGAGCTGAGCGTGCTAACCACTACACCACCAGACCGCAAATGTTTCTTCTCAACAACACATTCCGCTCATCTTACATATATAATCTGAGTGTATAAAATATCAGTGTTACTAAGCAGAATAAGCAACGTAGGGCGAAACGAGCATCATGATGAGAGGTGATAAGAGAGAGATGATGAGAGGAATAAAAACTCCACTAACATCATAGGTTTGAAGTTTGACCAAATGTTTGAGTAAATAATTCATAGATGGAGGAAATGGCAAAGGTGTCATATAGATTGGATTGGGAAAAACAGGTAGAGAAATAGTTTGATAAGATATATTTTAGCTAGATGTCAGAAGGCATAAGAGGAGTTAAAAATCTTGATGTAACCTCTCTCTCTCTCTCTCTCTCTCTCTCTCTCTCTCTCTCTCTCTCTCTCTCTCTCTCTCTCTCTCTCTCTCTCTCTCTCTCTCTCTCTCTCTCTCTCTCTCTCTCTCTCTCTCTATTACTTTCAGTGAATCAGATGTTGCCTTCTCTTGCAATGACATCAAGACAGCCAGAACAGTTGTGGCCAAGATAAAATATTACAACAACATCTATGAAAAGATGAAAAGCTTTGAGAGAGAAGATGGCTTTTATTTTTTTTTTATCCCTTACCCATAGCGTCGGTATGCTTAATGGAGGCCTTAGATGGTCGGCTTCCGCCCGTTAGTAGCACAGGTAAGATTTTTTTGTGACGTGTGATATCTCAAGGCCGCTTGCAATTAAAAGAATGATGTACCCTAGTCATTACCGCACAAAGTAAGCTCTTCTTGTCACTTCAGGTTTCTTTGCCATGCAATAAATTTGCGTGTATTCCTAGTATTATGTATGTTATGTATACCGATGACTTTGAAGAACATCATTAATTCAGACTCCAGCCAGAAGAAAACTCAGCTGAATAACAAACACTATTTTTTGAGCCAAATGTCATTACATACACAAAGAGAAAATTCTAGTATAAGGCAAATCAAGCATTCAGTCTCTTTGATCAAATATGAAAGCAACAAAAACAACAACAACAACAACAACAGTAACAAACAAGGTTGCATGAGACCTGTTGTGCGTGCGTGCGTATGCGTGTGCGTGCGTGCGTATGCATGTGCGTGTGTGTGTGTGTGTGTGTGTGTGTGTGTGTGTGTGTGTGTGTGTGTGTGTGTGTGTGTGTGCGTGTGCGTGTGTGTATGTGTGTGTGTAAGAGAGAGAGAGAGAGAGAGAGAGAGAGAGAGAGAGAGAGAGAGAGAGAGAGAGAGAGAGAGAGAGAGAGAGAGAGAGAGAGAGAGAGAGAGAGAGAGAGAGAGAGAGAGAGAGAGAGAGAGAGAGAGAGAGAGAGAGAGAGAGAGAGAGAGAGAGATAATGGAACACAAAACCATAAATCCCTTTGTTTACACCAGGTTCCAGTTTCACGAGTAGTTTTCTTGTCTCGCAACTCATCTTGTCACAATAACAAAAAACAGGAATAGTTTTGTATGTCATTCATTATTTATTTTCTCACCCATGTTTGGATTGAACTTTTTTCCACATCCTGGTATTTCCTGTACATCGTGTTACTTATTACTGATAAATAATTTTTTTTCCTGTTTAGTTTCTTGCAATAATAAATAGATGAGTATGATACGTAAACATTATTCTAAATAAGCGTGTTTTAATTTTCTTTTCTTTTTCTTCAAAGTTTTGCAAATATGAGTTTCCTTTGTATTTTGTCGTTAATGATAAATGAAACACAAAACGCGAAGCTCAACAACACGCTGGACACATTTCCAGATTCTCGACTTTAACCATTTAGAGGGAAAGAAGGGAGAGGGAGGGAAAGAAGAACGGTGTGTATAACTACAACGATTTAGAAAATCTACTGTCGCATTACTTGAATAATTATAACATTTTGGGACTTTTTGATGAGTGATGATATGATGAAATATGATAACTGAACAGAAAAAGTTGCGGAATACAGCTCCACAAAAAATAATGCATAAATTATCTCCATGAATCCATGAAAATATAAGATCAAACATTATTTTTGTTTTAACGTCTTACTCCTCCCTTTCCTCCCTGCCTAAATTAGCTGGTAGAAAGTTTATAAATGAGAAGAGTATAACTAATTGTAGTGTTTGCCAGTATGTCAGCAGCAATTATCAACAGTGACTGTTAATATTGCATCGTGCACGAAGGTTAGGCGTTTAAAACTGAATTGCATTGTACTCTCATATATGCCACCGGAATTTAGTACAATTATCATGACTCTTTAAAAACGAAAGTAGCTTTTTTGACTTGGCAAGTCTTCCTTTTTATGTAGAAGCACTTAGGTGTTCATTTCTTTCATAGAACGCTACAAATTCTCCTCTAATAAAGTCTAATTTTCATATTCTCTGTTATAATTACCGCAATTACGGCATAGACCCGCTATTAATATAACATCAAAAGCTAACGTCAGAACGCCTTCCCTTAAGATCTGTTTTCAACAAGTAAGTTTACCTCATCAGTGTCCAGTGGCGGTCAATCTGGGCAGGAGGGAAGAGTGAAATCCCGGAGCTTGCTTGCTAGTCAGTCACCAAGACCTCGCCTCCCAGAACACTCACACCACTGCCTGACGCCGAGGGTCGGGGAGCGCCGCTTGCTGATCATTGACTGTGTCCCCCTGAAGGATGAGCGCCGCCGGGAGGTAGTAACACACACACACACAACACACACACACACACACACACACACACACACACACACACACACACACACACACACACACACACACACACACACACACACACGTAAAACAATGCCTACATACTGTCATTGTGCCTGAACTTGTCTATCATCGGTGTTATTAAGTGTGAGTGTATGTGTGAGTGTATGTGTTAAAACTTATATTAGCTTCCTATATGTATTATCATCTTAATTTGCTAATATGTATTTACAACATATTAATACCCTAGTTTGGGCGTCTCCTTGCATGCGTCAATATCGTGTGTCACGTGAATAAGAGAAAACAATATGAACTATTTATTTTTTCTTCGTTTGAGCAATGGACGGTTTTTGTTAAGCAACGTGCGTGTTCTACATTCAAATAGATTTCCAGTTGTTCTTTTAACTTCACGTCTCAACCATAACAAAACAAACCCAAATCTCACTAATATACATATAATACCAATTCCACAAGTATGATCACCTTTTCAGGTATTCATTGATAATTTTTGAGGATGTTATTTCTAGGGCAGAATTAAACTGAACACCTGTCCGCTCCTTACCTTTTGACAGGGTGGTGTGGGTGGTGGTGTTGGTAGTGGCGCTGGTGGTTGTGGTGTTGGAGGCAGGTGTGAGGTGTGAGGCTAATATAGTGCCAGATGGTCTGAGCCCCATACCTAAAAGTAAAGTTCTTGTTCTTCTTTTTTGTCTTTGTTCTTCTTTTTGTCCTATTTCTTTGCAGCGCTCAAATTATTGAATAATTTTTCTTCTTCTCATTTTTCTATCCTTTCTTCGTACTCTCCTCCACATTTTTTTTGTCATCTTTCTTCATCACCCTTTCTTCTTCTTTACCTTCTTATTTGTCTTCTTCGTTTCCTAGTTTGTCTTCTCTTCATTCAATTTCATCCTGTTCTTTGACATCAATTGTTTCACCTTGGTCCTCATCTGAAAAAATGGAAACAGAATCTTAAGCTTCCATCCTCATTTTGTATATGAATTCAAAACATCATGGAAAATGTTGAACCTTACACAGGTAAACTAGACTACCTGTACATCTACGTGTTTCAAAATTCATGGAAAGTAAATACATTCCCTCACAAATATATGTCAAAAAGAAAACAATCCTACATTATCAACCTCAAATATTCTTTTAAAACACCGCAATTCCTGTTTTGAATATTGTAACTTCTTGAACTTGTTTCCTGAACTCCTAAACTTACCTTGTACTCTCTTAGTTTCCCTTCCTTAACTCGTAAATTTCTACTAACTTCCTTTCTCTAGTTTCATTCTTTCCTTCACAGATGGGGGTCCTGTCAATGTTGGTATCAGCATTAAAATCAACACGATCACAGAAGTTAACCTCGAGCAGATGGTAAGTGAGACAGCAAGGCAAGGCAGCAGCACCAATATTGACCCTTGACTGTTTGATTAATGTGGCACAACTTGAGTAATGAAGACCTGTAATTATCACACGCTTAATGTACTTATCATCTAAGAATGAATTTTTTGTTTTTTCTTGTTTTACGGTAGACAGTTGGTTGTCTATCGTGTCCCCATGTAAGGGACACACAGGCTATCCTAAGGTAGACGGTGGTGGTGTGAGAGCCTTGGGAAATAGGAACCACAAAGTGACTATTATTTGAGGTATAACTAGTGAAGATTACCTCAATGGTATGATAACCTTCGTCCTGGAATTCTTATCCTGGCAAACCTATGAAAGAGACATTATGCTGATAAAAAAAAAAATCACTTGTATATAAAGTATACCCGTAAGTAATCAAATGTAAGTCAATAACACACTGATCGTTAGGTTGAACCATAAGGCCATCTCGTTTCATCCAAGGTTGGAATTAAGAATCATCTCAATGCAACTATTATACGGTCTAAACTAAGATATTTTTCTCCTCAAATTGGAATCAAGACCAATAATAAAATCGTGATTTGAATGTTTACATAATGTAACGATTTGAAGAAAGGAAGGAAAGTAATTCGACTCGCCACAAACACTTACTCGATTATTAGTAATTTTGGGTGATATCATAAGCAACAAGCTTAGTTTTATGTCAACGAAGTATTTGATGTTATTCAAAGAAAAGCTTGAATACCTTTTTTTTTTCAGTCTCCTTTCATTAATGATGTCGTTTATCCATCCTTTCTATCCTTCTCCTTTAAAGTACAATAATTTCCTCTATTTTGTGCTTTCTTTCTTTCCATCCTGTTCTTTTACTCCTCATCCTATCCTTTCATCTTCCATCACTCTCCTCTCCCCGCTTTATCTTCTTTTCTTTTCATTCGTTATTTCGTCCTTTTTTCTCCTCCTCCATCCATCCATATATTAAACATTCTTTCTTTCACCTATTATCCTCTTATATTTGCCTTTCCACAGCACATATCTCTTCCCATGTTTTTTTCCTTCCCTTCTGTTCACGTCCCGTCCTTACATTCCTCCTCCAGTCCATTCTGCTCGAGTTGTACTTTCGTGTGGCCTGGAAGGACCCTCGCCTCGTCTTTCCTCAGTCGTCTGTCAACGCCTCCTCCGATGCTTCTGAAGGCTCATCCACTACCCAGCAAAAGAAAACCACCATCAGCGTCTTGCCAAATTTTCTGAAAAAGGTGAAGCTAGATTTTACAACTTTGTTTCACTCTTAAAACGACCATGGACTATACTCGTATATATACTTGAACTGTATTTTGTCACTCTTTTTGGTTCTATTATTATTATATGTGTGTGTGTATGTGTGTGTGTGTGTGTGTGTGTGTGTGTGTGTGTGTGTGTGTGTGTGTGTGTGTGTGTGTGTGTGTGTGTGTGTGTGTGTGTGTGTGTGTCATCCCTTATCTCTTGTCGCAGGTGTGGGTGCCAGACGTGTTTATCCGCGATACTCGCTCCATCGACACATTTTCTATCATGCAAGAGTATCAGAGCGTCACCATCTCCTCAGACTTCACTGTTTTCACCTCCATCATGTGAGTCACCCAGCCCTAGCCGTTGTTGTCAGGGCGTAATGATTCAATAAGTTAATGAAAACGTTAATTATGAAGGAATTAATACTTTTAAGTTGTTCAATCACATTTTTTGTGTGTGTCGTTTTCTTCGCCCGTCTAGGATGCAGCTCAAACTAGTGTGTGGCATGGTCTTCTACACGTACCCTTTCGATACTCAGGAGTGCATCATATTCATCGCGCCCTGTGAGTACTAGTAGCCGTAAAATGGTAATGTGCAAATGAGAGGTAATAATGATTAAATAAAATTGGTGAGCTGAATGATAGCAATGATTTTTTTCTTTTCCAAGACTTTTTTTTAAGGTTTTACTCTCCATGCATAAGGTAGCTGAAGAGGTGATATCTTATCATGTCCTAATCTTAATTCATACATTGAAACTCAGGGTAATTATTTTGCTGCCTCTGTTTATCTAGGGAAAGAAAATACACTTCCTTGCACGTAAGTGATTTTCTCCTCACTACAGACAGCTATACGTTGGACGAAATGACTATCGAATGGATGCCGCCCGGACTCAGCCACGACGATCTAGAACGGCATCTAGCAGGTTATGACTTCTCGGTGAAGAGCTTGAACAGGACCACGTGTTTCTGTGCCATTTGTGTGCCTCGTGAGTCCTAGTCATCATTTCCTCAGTCCCTCACACTTCAAGACCCATCCGTCAAGCGTGCAATCACTCACTATTAGAAGATACACAAGGAGAAAGTGGGAGAGACAGGAGTTCAGACTTTCGGCTCAGGACACACGATAGGACCTCACACCTCTAAACCCTGACTAAATTCATACATATATACCTTCATGAATATACACCAAATCCTGTTCTCCATAAATATTTCCATGATGGAGAAAAGTAGAGACCCTTCAGCGTCTTGAGTTAAGTAGAAGGGGAAGCAGCTGACAATCACATCTTCTCAGAATGGTCATCTTGCCTCCGCGTCCGCTTGGTGCTGCGACGTCAAAGTTTCAGCCACATCATGAGTTCGTACGTGCCATCGGGACTTTTCGTCGTGGTGGGATGGACCTCATTCATCTGGCCCGCCGAAGTGGTGCCTGGACGGACGGTGCTGGTGATCACTTCGCTGCTTACCATCACCGCCATGTACACGGGTATCAGGTCAGACATGGAAGAGTGACAGGTTAATGGTTTGAATATTACCTGTTTATCTTTTTTTTTCGTAGAACGGGATATAATGTGTTTTTACTTATTCATCTATTCCTCTTCCTCTCCGTCTGCCAAAATTTGTGTAAAGAGGAAAAGAAACCCAAATGCGAGTAATTTCACGTTTTCTTCCCACAGACAGACGAGCCCAACCACCAGCTACGTGAAGGCCATTGACGTGTGGATGTTGACTTGTATATTATTCACCACTATGCCTTTGCTGCAATACGCCCTCATTTTGTCGTGAGTGTTCCTTTCTTTCATTCCTCCGTCCCTCTGTACTACCTCTCTCTATTGCTTCCTTCCTACACTCATCTCTTTTTCCCTCCATTCCTTCATTTTGTTGTGGATGTTTCACTTTCTTAAGAACATAAGAACATAAGAATATAAGGAAGCTACAAAAGGCTCGGATACCCACCCTAGGTAGTTCTCCCCAATACCAATACTCCCCTATTACCTACACCCACCTCTCATCCCCATCCATAAGGCCGTCCAATCTTCTTTTAAGACTCTCTATCGTCTGTGCACTAACGGCCTGCTGACTGAGTCTGTTCCAATCATCTACCATCCTATTTGTAAACCAATTTCTGTCTATTTCTTTACTAAATCTACATTTTTCTAGTTTGAATCCGTTGTTTTTTGTTCTATCCTGACTACTAATCGTAAGAATTTTTCCTACATCCCCCTTATAAAAACCCTTCACCCACTTAAATAAGATCATCCCTTACTCTACGTCGCTCCAATGAGTGTAATTTCAAAAGCTTTAGTCTCCTTTCATAGCTGAAATTACGAATCCCTTCTATCATTTCGGTCATCCTTCTCTGCACTGACTCTAACAATATTATATCCATTCTATAATACGGGGACCAAAATTGTACTGCATAGTCGAGGTGAGGTCTGACTAACGCCAAATACAACTTCCCTTTTATCGTCTTCTCTTCTTCACTTCCCTCCTTCCTCTTATCAGCCAACCTGAACAAACTGTAAATACGTCTTTTATGTATATTTATGTAATTATTTATTTGTTCTTTTTTTCCGTGACTGATGTGAGGTTGTTTTTGGCAGGTGGAGGAAGAGTGAGGTTAGCAGCGTGACGAAGGTGCAGCAGGACACAAGTACATACCAGGTCACTATAAAGATTATGTGGTCCATAGACTACACCATACTTGACTGGACACTCGCGACAATCGCTGACAGACGATATTACATTTCGGTCCTATAGATTCCGCTGCTATGAGTGATGACAGATAATACTTCATATTATCAGTTCATATTCTACTTAGGACATTGTATTTCATGTCTTTACAATCAGTAATGATTGCTGAACCATGGCTGAACATAAAAAATGATTTTACAACTTTTGCAAATAGGAAATTAACATAAAGATTACAAGTTTGAGTGAAAAATCGTGTGGGAGTTGTATATAAAGCATATTGTTTATAGCAAAAAAATCTGGCAAATTCGCAATAATTTCTGAAATAAAACATCACATATTGTGAAATAACCATTCCTGAATATGATTTGATTGTGATCAAATGTCATATAATCGTTATATCGGCTTGGGAATGAATTTTTCATAACAATTCGTGGCGCGAAAGGCAAAAGGCGAAAGAGGTCACAAGAAGAAGAAGAAGAAGAAGACCAAAACAATCCTTTACAAAGGTCAACAACATAAATAGTTCAATTCATTGGTCCCATGACGCTATTATAAGTCTCATGGAAAATGTTCATGAGCAGAAGAAGAAGAAGAGAAGTGCTTCCTCCATAACGGCTTGTGTTGTTGTTATGATCAGCTGATTCCACAAGGTTAGTTCTTCTACGTGTGTGACCAGACTGGTAGTCGTATCGCTGTAAATCCAGAAAAAACCGAAGCCAGGCTAGCGTTAGCAAAACCTAGTGTGACCGTAGCTTCATCAGCTTCTATTGTATACTCTGAATCATGCTTGAAATAAGATTTGAAACTATTTCCAAATATTTTGTTTGTTTTCTACGTTTTCACTGAGCATGGCAGGATAAAAGGAAAAGTACGTACGCCGGGAAAGTGATGTATGGTGATAAGATCATTGGAAAGAACATTGCTAGATAGAAGAGGAGGAGGAGGCAATGAAACCAACAAGCTGACTAGAGACCATCACCAATAAGGAATTACAATGGAGTTATTTTCCACAGTCTCTGAGAAACGCTCTCTCGATGACACTCAGCAAACATCGTAAGTTGATTATGAATGTTAAATTTTTTCTTCTTGATGTTATTTATGGGTATATGAAAGTATGAATATGAGTGAATTGATTACGAGTGACTTAGGGTGTTGTGTTCAAGTTTTGGTTATATTTTACAATTACTTTCAACACTAAGGTGTTGTGTATCCTGCCATGCTCAGTGAAAACGTAGAAAACAAACAGAATATTTGGAAATAGTTTCAAATCTTATTTCAAGCATGCATGTATATTAGTATGGACTACATTGGCTATGTATGTATGCGTTTTCAGTTTAAAATTTCAATATTCCTGGAAATTATTGCAAATATGGTGTTTTTATTGGTGTCTTAGGATTTAATAATTGTCGCCCACCGATGACGTATGTTGACTAATTTGTTTTTGTTGCTCATAAACATATACTTCACATCACTCTGAGTTGTTTGCTTTTTGTTTGAGGTTTCTATGATGATTTAAAGTATTTTATTCAAATAAAACAAACAAAAAATCGCCTCAGGACACATTTACGAAAGACCCGATTTCGAGTGCACAGTCACGTATGGTGTATTCTATGGTATTACAAATTAATATAAACTACATGGGCTACGCATGTAAGTGTTTTCAGATTGAAATTCCAATATTCCTGGAAATTATAGCAAATTTGGTGTTTTTTATTGGTGTCAGGATTTAATAATTGTTGCCCACCGATGACGTATGTTGACTAATTTGTTTTTGTTGCTCATAAACATATTCTTCACATCATTCTGAGGTGTTTGCTTTTTGTTTGAGGTTTCTATGATGATTTTAAGTATTTTATTTAAATAAAACAAACAAAAAATCGCCTCAGGACACATTTGCGAAAGACCCGATTTCGAGTGCACAGTCACATATGGTGTATTCTATGGTATTGCATATTAATATAGACTACATGGGCTATGGTAAGTGTTTTCAGATTGAAATTCCAATATTCCTGGAAATTATTGCAAATTTTGTGTTTTTCTTGGTTTCTTAGGATTTAATAATTGTCGCCCACTGATGACGTACGTTGACTAATTTGTTTTTGTTGCTCATAAACATATTCTCTACATCACTCTGAAGTGTTTGCTTTTTATTTGAGGTTCCTATCTTATTTCTAAGTATTTTATTTGATTTTTCAAAAAATCTGCTGTAGGACCGGTTTGCAAAAGGTCAGATTTCGAGTGTCCAGTCAAGTATAGTGTAGTCTATGTGTGGTCATATTATTCACCATCTCTAGTATTACTGTCACCATCGTCATCTTCTTTATTATTGCAGTCCTCATTTTCGTCATCACTATTACCATGACCATCTTTATCGCCCTTGGTGTAAACATTTACACCGATTTCATCATCATCATCATCCTCATCATCATCATCATCCTCCTCCTCATCATCATCAGCAGCACTGTTCTTACCACTGTCACAACGAGCAGTAATTTAACCCCTAGTTTCCCGCAGAAGAAGTCAGTGTCCACGGCAGTCACCGGCATCACAGTCTACGAAGCACGCAAGCGGAAGGCTGAGTTAGTTGGTCGTATCGGTCTGCCAGTCTGTTTCCTGCTGTTCAATTTTGTGTACTGGCCCACCTACTTGACCTCCAACGCCATAAACTGAGACGACCACCAGGTGTCTACAGTGATGCAGTGATACACTTAAAACAAATGTGTCCAGTGTGTTAAGCTAATAATTTCTTACCTACGTACCTGTTTATGTGTTTAATTTCCTTTCTCTTATTATTAGGCTTTTTTTTTTGTAACTTTTTTCCTCACCAATTCGTGTAGTGAATAAGTTTAATGTTAATTGTAAACGGTCAATGGTTATTTCTGATCTTGAATAGTTTTAAAAAGTGTACTTTCATGCTGTCTTAATTCTAAGCATGAAAGAAAGTTATCCTATGTAGTCTAAATAAAACAAAATAAGTATTAAATATTCACAACATGCACACGCACTTTAATACAACATTGATCACCATCATGCGGACGATTCTTCAATATATTCTCAACACTCCCGTGTAAATATTACCATCTAGTTACGTATACTCATATGTAATATGTGATGATTCCAGGATATTTGTTACGCCAGCGACAGGTGAAGAGCACCAGCTATATATACAAGCGACAGGTACACAACAACACAACATCTAATTATTCATTTTATATTTACTATCAATTTCAACACAACATCCCTTGAATATTTTTGAACACAGTTATTCTTTCAGGGCTAGAGTTACGTTTCCATTATACGTATAACTATGCACTAAATTAGAGTTATAATTCATAAGTTATATTTGAGCTCTCAATTCTCTAGAACACTCAGGAGAAGGTGCAAAATAATAACATATATATATATATATATATATATATATATATATATATATATATATATATATATATATATATATATATATATATATATATATATATTAAAATATATGTATATATTATACAAAGTCAGAGAGAGAGAGAGAGAGAGAGAGAGAGAGAGAGAGAGAGAGAGAGAGAGAGAGAGAGAGAGAGAGAGAGAGAGAGAGAGAGAGTGTGTGTGTGTGTGTGAGAGTGAGAGCGAGAGCAAGAGAGAGAGAGAGAGAGAGAGAGAGAGAGAGAGAGAGAGAGAGAGAGAGAGAGAGAGAGAGAGAGAGAGAGAGAGAGAGAGAGAGTGTGTGTGTGTACGTATATCACTACTACAATCGGGGGCGGCGGTGGTTTGGCCTCCTCAACGCCTCCATTTGGCTCCCTCTTTTCAAGTTATTTTCAGAATGTTCGTGAAATTTCTTAGTGCATTCACGTAGACTGAGAACAAAAAAAGCACTGATAATTGAGGTTTTTTTTTTTAGATGCATTAGTGTGAAATCTTTTTATTTATCTTTTTTTTTTTTTTTTCCAGTTAGGCGGTGTTTTGATGGTAAGTGTAAGCTTGTTTCTGCTTTGATTGTTTTCCTTGCGGCCTCAAGTCCCAGACCTTGATCACTCTTTTATCTCTTCTCTCTCGCTCTCTCTCTCTCTCTCTCTCTCTCTCTCTCTCTCTCTCTCTCTCTCTCTCTCTCTCTCTCTCTCTCTCTCTCTCTCTCTCTCTCTCTCTCTCTGGGCTTTATAAAAAAAATTTTTCTATAGTAATAAATACAGCTTAGTCAGACTTCCCTTGGAGTCTGCAGTACTATAATATGGTCGCCTCGCCTTGCAAGGGATAAAACAACATTAAAAGGTGTCCAGCGTACGACAACGAAGATGATCCCGTTTTTGCGTAATAGATAGGAAAGGATCGCACAACTACACTTGTTCTTCCTCAAGAGTCATCATCCCAGAGGAGAACTTAGTGTTTTTAATACCTAAAGGGTTTACGAATATTGCCGTAAATAAACTGTTTATAATTGATGACTCATCACTCACGAATGAGGAGTAGTGGAGTAAAACTAAGATGCAGAAAGATAAAACTAGGCTGCACTAAATTCTATTATGTAAATGACGTCGTTAGGGAGTGGAACAAACTTCAACCTTCCGTTGTGCAGTGAAACACAGTTCACTCTTTCGGACACAAACTTGACCACCATCTTCAACAAGGTTTCTGATAACGCTACACGACCAGCGTCCTGATCACTGTTATATTGCATTGCCTCTAACTGCGTTTACTTCACACTGAGTTACTTTTCTTACTTGAGTTGCTCGAAAGGGTCTTGTAGGAAGTGTAGTGGCCATGAGGTCTCTCCAACGCTCATGTCTTCCTCCTCGCTGTGTTGTATGAGTATATCCATGACCCAAGTACAACAACCAGGGCTCGCTCTACTCTGTCCTCCTTGTACTGATTTTATGATCACGCTGCCCACAGGTAATGAGGAAGTTGATTACTCACCACACACCTTCCAATACTACGTTTGAGGCTTAATTCTCTTTATCACATTTTCAAGTATTTAACAAGTTGTTATCTGGTCGGTCTAATACTTTCATGATTATGTATATTATTTATCTACTCCAGCTCATAGTCTCTTCTCTGTGAATCAAAGTAGGATGAAAACAGTGTCTATCTCGATAGCGGCAAAACATTGTTTTTGAAGCTTTGAAGTTAACCCTGGCGCTGTAGTTTTGGTGAAGAATACACACACACATATATATATATATATATATATATATATATATATATATATATATATATATATATATATATATATATATATATATATATATATATATATATATATATATATATATATATATATATATATATATATATATTTATTTATCTATTTTTGTAGAGGGAAACATAATGTTGGTCTACGTTGAGTGGCTTCAAGGTTCGTGTGAGGAGCACGAAAAGGTTGCGTGGGACAGCACTGAACATTAAACACAGACATGCAATGGGAGGTAAAGGGGAAACATAGTGGTGTGACAGGATAAGCATTAGAATACATGTCTCTGAAGATGGTACATATAACCTTGCGAGGAGAGATTGACAGAACAAAAATTATCATCCTCGAAATAAGGTTGATAGCCCGAGTTTTGGTCTGGCTTTTGCGATTCCTAATACAGAAAATAGTTTCAGATTATGTCTATTTCCAACACAAGGACATATCATGTATTGTAAATGTACTCAACTAGACTTCTCAAGATATTTAAAGTCTTTCCTGCTTACACTAACAAAAGCCAAGCATCGTATTGATTTACTCGATGCTTTTTAAATATTATATAATGTGGTTGCTAATTATAACTTTATACTTCCCTTCCGCACGAGAACAAATTCGCTCCCCCACATTGGTGCCGCCCTCGCTTGAGACAAATGACGTCGCCTATTCAGCCTTGACTTCAGATTTGGTCTTTCCTCATTTCCCCACGGCTACAACAACCACTCTTGGCTGTCGCTACACTCTTACACACGTTCTCTGGCCCACTCCCATGAGCCTCTCCCATAAACACCTCCCATGTCGTGCACCACGGACCACAGCAGTCGAATGGGCAGCATGGGAGGGCCGAGGAACGTGTGCCAACATAGTACACATTGTTGGCAGTGTCCCCGTCACTCGTCTTCATGTCTGACCCCCTTAAAGCGAGCCTCCCTTCCCCTTGGACGAGACCCATGGCAACATCTGGACACTCTCAGCAAAAACGAGACAATAAACAAAACAAAACAAAACACAGAAGTACTTGAGAGCAAAATAAAAGAGTATAAAAGTCTACACACATAAATATTTTCTACACTAGTAACGTCTCCGCCAAGCAAGATTCTCCCCAAACAGATATCTTCAAACCAAATTCGGATCTGATTTATCGCTGCCTTTTTGGAAGCAGCGTGTGTCTTCCTGGTATAAAGGGACTCCCTAGCCGCCCACGCTACCACTACCACCTCCAACGCCGCCGCCCACGCCACCACCACCACCCTCACTGCCACCACCACCACCATCACCACCGTCGATGCTGTAGCTGATGCCAGGCCGTGGACAGAGGCGCCAAAGGGATTACCGGAAGAAATTTTCAACTCATCAACGCTAACTTCCTCTTCCTCTTGACACAGTAAAAAAACATAAAAGTTAGAAAAGTGATAAAAAACAGGTTTAACTTCAACACCTACAACGAAGACGTAACAACACCGGTATGCAGAGAAAGTGATCGATGCTAGGCCTTATAGGGAAGCAATTTGTCATCTCGAAAGGTTTCATTCCAATTTTTTTCTAGCTCTCACATCGCTGTAATGACACTTGAAAAGGTGTGAGGTAGTGATTTTTTTTTCTTTGCCAGGTATTTTTTCTTGGTGGTCATTATTGTTTCGATCGCATTATGTGTCCTACTTACTGTTTGCATCTCTCTCTCTCTCTCTCTCTCTCTCTCTCTCTCTCTCTCTCTCTCTCTCTCTCTCTCTCTCTCTCTCTCTCTCTCTCTCTCTCTCTCTCTCTCTCTCTCTCTCTCTTTACCGTTCACAGTAATCTGAACCTTATGCATTAATGAAACAAGTGTGACTCTTAGGTGCTGCACACCTCAGCGGGTCTAATATCTTCACACTTTTTTCCTGTGAACATTAAAACTCAAGTGATATATTACCTCAGTGACAGTGAAAGATGTGTCGGTGGTCTTGTAATTTTTGTGTTTTTTTTACATTAAAAGAGTACCGGCTAAGGGAAAAAAAATTAAGTATAAAAAAAAATCCCGCTTGTCGCCAGACCCTGTAAAGAAGATAGTAGGAGAAATAAAAAATGGGGGGCAGTTCAATTTAGTATGAGAGATGTCTTGACACTCCTCTTTTGAAAGAGTTTAAGTCATAGGCAGGTGGAAAAACAGACAAAGGAAGAGAGTTCCAGAGTTTACCAGTGTAAGGGATGAAAGAGTAAAGATACTGGTTAACTCTTGCATTAGGTAGATGGACAGAATAGGGATGAGAAAAAGTAGGCATGCAGTTAGCAAGTTCAGAAGAGCAGTCAGCATGAAAATAGCGTTAGAAGATAGATAAAGAAGCAACATTGCGGCGGTGACTTAAAGAGTCAAGACAGTCAGTTAGAGGAAGAGAGTTGATTAGGCGAAAAGCTTTAGACTCCACCCTGTTTAAAGGAGCTGTATGAGTTGAGCCCCCCCCCCCAGACATGAGAGCCATACTCCATACATGGGCGGATAAGGCCCCTGTACAGAGCAAGCAGCTGAGAGGGAGAGAAAAATGGACGCAGACGCCATAGGACACCTAACTTCTTGAAAGCTGATTTAGCAAGAGTAGAGATATGAAATTGCCAGTTTAGATTTTTAGTAAAGGATAGACCGAGTGTGTTTAATGTGGAGGAGAGGGGAAGTTGTCATTGAAGAAGAGGGGATAGTTATCTGGTAGGTTATGTCGAGTAGATAGTTGTAGAAATTGAGTTTTTGAGGCATTGAACAAAACAAGGTTTGCTCTGCCCCAATCAGAAACTAGTGAAAGATCAGAAGTTAAGCGTCCTATAGCATCTCGCCTTAAGTCATTTAATTCTTGTTGGGTTGGGCGTCGGTTGTACGACGTTGAAAAATGCAAGGTGGTGTCATCAGCATAGGAGTGGATAGGGCATTGAGTCAGATTTAGGAGATCATTGATGAATAATAGAAAGAGAGTGGGTGATAGGACAGAACCCTGAGGAACACCACTGTTGATAGTTTTAGGAGAAGAACAGTGACCGTCCACAACAGCAGCAATAGACCGGTCGGAAAGGAAACTGGAGATGAAGGTACAGAGAGAAGGATAGAATCCGTAGGAGGGTAGTTTAGAAATTAAATATTTATGCCAGTCTATCGAAGGCTTTCGATATGTCAAGGCCGACAGCAAAGGTTTCACCAAAGTCCCTAAAAGAGGATGACCAAGATTCAGTTAGGAAAGCAGGCAGATCACCAGTAGATCGGCTTTTACGGAAACCATACTGACAATCAGAGAGAAGGTTGTGAGCTGATAGATGCCTCATTATCTTCTTGTTAAGGACAGACTCAAAGGCTTTAGAAAGGCAGGAAATCAAAGCTATAGGGCGGTAGTTAGAAGGTTTGGAGCGGTCACCTTTTTTAGGGACAGGTTGAATGTGAGCAAACTTCCAGCAAGAAGGATAGGTAGAAGTAGAGAGACACAGACGAAAGAGTTTGACTAGGCAGTTAGCGAGTTCAGAAGCACAGTTTTTGAGAACAATGGGAGGGACTCCATCCAGACCGTAAGCCTTCCGAGAATCAAGGCCAGAGAGGGCCTGGAAAACGTCATAATAAAGAATTTTAATTTTAGGGATGAAGTAGTCAGAGGGTGGAGGAGTAGGAGGAATATGCCCAGTATCATCCAAAGTAGAGTTGGTGGCAAAGGTTTGAGCGAAGAGTTCAGCTTTAGAGAAAGAAGAGACAGCTGTGGGACCATCTGGTTGAAGTAAAGGAGGGAAAGATGAAGAAGTAAAATTGTTAGAGATATTATTGGCTAGACGCCAGAAATCACGAGAAGAGTTAGAGTTGGAAAGACTTTGACATTTTCTATTAATGAAAGAGATTTTAGTAAGTTGGAGAATAGATTTGGCATGATTACGGGCAGACATATATAGGACATGAGTTTCAGCAGATGGATGGCTACGGTACCGTTTGTGAGCCGCCTCTCTATCATTGACAGCACGAGAACAAGCAGAGTTAAACCAGGACTTTTTAGCTATAGTATTAGAGAAAGTATGAGGAATGTATAGCTCCATGCCAGAGACAATCACCTCTGTTATGCGCTCGGCACAAAGAGAAGGATCTCTGACATGGAAGTAATAATCATCCCAAGGAAAATCAGAATAGTACTGTCTCAGGTCCTCCCACTTAGCAGAGTTGAAATGCCAGAAGCACCTCTGCTTAGGCGGGTCCTGAGACTGCACTGGAGTGATAGGACAGGTAACAGAAATACGATTGTAATCGGAGGAGCCCAACGGAGAGGAAAGTTTAACAGAGTAAGCTGAAGGGTTGGAAGTTAGGAAAAGATCAAGAATGTTGGGCGTGTCTCCAAGGCGGTCAGGGATACGGGTAGGGAACTGCACTAGCTGCTCTAGGTCATGAAGGATAGCAAAGTTGAAGGTTTGTTCACCAGGTTGGTCAGTGAAAGAAGATGAAAGCCAAAGCTAGTGGTAAACATTGAAATCCCCTAAAGTGGAGATCTTAGCATAAGGAAAGTGAGATAGGATGTACTCCACTTTGGAAGTCAAATAGTCAAAATTTTTTTACATAGTCAGAGGAATTAGGTGAGAGATATACAGCACAGATGAATTTAGTTAGAGAGTGACATTGAAGTCTTAGCCAGATGGTAGAAAATTCTGAAGATTCAAGATTGTGGGCACGAGAGCAAGTACTGTCGTTTCGCACATATGCGCAACAGCTAACTTTGAATTGAAAATGTGGATAGAGAAATTAGGAGGGAACAAAAAAGGGGCTGCTATCAGTAGTCACAGACAACTGTGTTTCAGTTAGGAAGAGAAAATGAGGTTTAGTGGAGGAGAGATGGTGTTCCACAGATTGGAAATTTTAAGATAATCATTGCTCATCAAAAGTGTGCACGAACATATTTTCTTAATCTTAGGTTTTTTTTAAATTTATTTTTAATTTATTTATATTTTTTTTATATAGACAAGGCTCAGCAGAATTTTCCTCTTTCCTATTTCGTTTTCAAATAAGAATCGTAACCGGAAGTATAACGTAGATACAACATCATGTAACATGTACCTTCAGCGTTGCTATATCGACGATTTAAAAGATAATGAAAAAATAAAATAAATTGATATAGTTATTCCTTGCGCCTGGTGTTACGATGTTTTTTGTCTAATATAAGGTTGCGGGACATCCTCTTCTCTGTGCCTTACCGCTGGTGCTCATCTCGGACGCTAGATATTTTAGGTGTAACATTCCTCAACCTGGGACATCCGAGTCACTACAATTTACACACCGCAGGGTTCCCCATGAAAAGACGAATAAGAAATTGAACACTGTATGGAATAACTAATATGTGTAGTGAGAATGGGAAACCTTGAAAACCCAGGAAATTATATA
>JAXIVD010001373.1:10000-12500 GCA_036785275.1 Cancer borealis | reverse complement strand
TTGTGTTTCCTTTGAGGTCGTTGGATGAAGCCGTATCGTTGCGGAGAGTGACAACGACAATAAACAATAGTGTTATAAAAGGACGTTCTACTATTCACTTTATTTCTTATTCACCATTGACCTTTTAATGAAAACATTGCGTTCTACTCCACATTAACCCACACATAAAAAAACGAAAACAAGGAGAGGAAAAGCCTGTAGAGGGAAGGGAAGTAAAAAACAAATGGGAGCGATTCTGTAATTTATTTTTCTTTCCCATAAATTTGCTGATACATACCACTGACCACTGACGAGACGCAACACACTTTATATATATATATATATATATATATATATATATATATATATATATATATATATATATATATATATATATATATGCCTCCATTCCTAAGAAAGTAAAGCTGAAATAAAGTATAAAGAGAACCAAAGAGATTTATTACATTTTACTCGGTTTCTATCCGATTTGTTGAAAGCCGCCGCTAACGAATGACACACACACACACACACACACACACACACACACACACACACACACACACACACACACACACACACACACACACACAGTAACAGACAGTAAGATAAATAAGCACACGTTGCGGTACGGTTGGTGAGCTTGACACAAGGCTGGCGTACTACCAGTGTGGTGGGGTTGGCAACAGTGATCCACTCGGTTTTATCACGCGCCTTCATCATGACAGACTACAAGGTTTGCGGCTGGTGTACCTTAGTGGAAACAAAACAATATGATTGACGACAAATTAGGATGAAAGTAGGACGCTGGCCTAGGAAACTCACTCCAATTGTACAAAATAAACTGAAGAGGTTTTTCATACCACTATATTTTGATGATTAAAGTGGTTATTAGTTGAAAAAAAATCTCTACTTTACTTACTCCTGTGACTTGATAATCCTAGTTGCCTTCACCCGTTTGTGCGTGCGTGGTGCGAGTACGAGTGAGTGAGAGTCTGTGTTGTGTAGACTGTATCCGAACTGAACTCTTGGGAGAGCAACGCCTATTTTCATATACATGTTGTTTTGGCGTTAGAGCCGCCTGCACCTGGCTGAGTGATATGTGTATTAGCAACATTGTCTAGCGTGTCCTCATTTGATTTCTAACGGCGACTAAACTTATATACACTATTTTGAAACACTTGTCGAGGAGGTAGTTAAAAAAAAGTGAAAGAGTATTGCATAAGATTGAATGTTGGAATACAGGTGAGTAGGTTCAAAGTGTAAGTCAAAGGTAGTTAGTTATTTATCTTAACTTTTCCTGATGCTGATTCCTACCAAGCCGAAGGAAAGTTTGATTTTGAACACTTATTTCTTTATTATCATTTAGTAAATAGAGTTATCTGTAAGGAGAGAGAGAGAGAGAGAGAGAGAGAGAGAGAGAGAGAGAGAGAGAGAGAGAGAGAGAGAGAGAGAGAGAGAGAGAGAGAGAGAGAGAGAGAGTAGAGAAAAAAAATCTGAGTGTGGCAAGGTAATTGTGACAAGGTAATCTAATCCCCTCACGCATATCGAGGAATAACCAAGATGGATATAAACAGACGTAGAGGCAACCACATGGATGGATATTAATTATCATAAACCAGGAACCAAAAGAGTAATTAGGTAATACAGGTTAATGTGTGACAGAACAAACAGAAGAACCAGAAATGCACTAAGAAGATTACGTTCAAGTTACCAGATGAAGGTAAGCACGAAGCAGGAAGCAACTTAGTTCACATCAGCTACAGCCGCGTCTAGATAGGGTAGCGAGGGTAATGGAAGGGAAAACATAAATACCCTGCTCTCCTCCCTCCCTCTCTCTTTTCCTCCCTCTCGGTTTGAAAATATATGAATGTACCTCAGTTTCACGTCTCTTTTTCCTCCAGACTAGCAAATACAGGAATTCAATTACATTATATCTCTCTTTCCTTCCTTTGGCTATCGATATATTATAGTTGATGTTCTCTGTAACGGTTAGTGTGTACTGTCATCACGCCCAAGTTTGTTCCTTGAGCAAACAAATAACAGGAAGTATTGCCAATCAAGAAGACGCTTGTGTGAGCGTATGCAACACTTACTAAACAGTTTTAGAAAGTGAATGAGGTGGTGGCGAATATTGACAGAAAGAATCTTATAATATATGTGTATATATATATATATATATATATATATATATATATATATATATATATATATATATATATAAAACCAAAAATCAAATGTAAATACAATTTTCACCGTGGTCGTAAGTCTGCTTTCAAAAATCAAGGCAAACTCTTGAGAAAAAGGCAGTTAATTAAATAAAATATACTGTATATCATTATTCACCGCCATCATTTTGAAGGGCTCCATACATGATTGCATGTGTCACCCTAATGGCGGCTCGCCAGGCTGCACATAAAATTCGGCATAAAAGAAAAGGCGCATTAAAAATATATGAAAATGTGATAGTCATAAACAGCATGAGAGGAACATCAACACGTCCATGAATCACGAGGACACAAGG
>JAXIVD010001372.1:83411-89503 GCA_036785275.1 Cancer borealis | reverse complement strand
CTGATATCAAGTCCAAGGGATTACTCTCCGTCCGATGCCACGCTGCCACCTCTGATGAACAGTTCCTGGTGGAAAGTGTGACCCCAAGGGTAGGAAAGAGGTCATGTCATCCTCGTACAGTTGACAGGATCCTAAGTTCAATATACGTGATTAACGTAAAGTAATACTTAAGTAATGGTTGATCCTTGTACTGTTGACAGGATCGTAAGTTCAATATACGTGATTAACGTAAGGTAATACTTAAATAATGGTTGATCCTTGTACTGTTGACAGGATCGTAAGTTCAATATACGTGATTAACGTAAGGTAATATTTAAGTAATGGTTGATCCTTGTACTGTTGACAGGATCTTAAGTTCAATATACGTGATTAACGTAAGGTAATACTTAAGTAATGGTTGATCCTTGTACTGTTGACAGGATCGTAAGTTCAATAGAAATGATTACGTAATTTTTAAATGTAGGTAGGTAAAGGTAAAGTTTTGGCACACGCTATAGTTGCGCGTAGGTGTGGGCGCTCATCTCCCGTCACATTGGCCTTTGAGCCTGTGGTGGAAATTAATCCGTTACGCCGGGACACAGGGCCACTGTGACACCCGACTTTCTACAGTTTACCTTCCCCAGGTTTCCCTAGGTACCCATTTATCTACCAACCCGTTTGGGAGGATGAACAGCTGGGTGAGCTGTGCGCCGCCTGGCTTTGTCCGGTATCGAACTCGGGCCAGCGGATTCATAGTCAGACGTGCTAACCACTGCACCACTGAGGCGCTTAAGTGTGTATATCCCTGTACTATTGACGGGATCATTTTGTGTCATGTCAGCGAACATTGCCTGAGTCCTGAGGAGCCTGTCACGCCCTTGGTGGGCGCCGAAGTCCTGTGCCGCCCATCAGTGGCACCCTTCAGCGGCGCCGAGGCACCCAAAACCGCCCATACACCTTGAGGGCGCTGAGGGCGATGCTTGGTGGGATGTACAGGTACACCAGCCACATGAACGGCTTCCTCTGAGGGGAGGCTGCCACGCCCTCGCAGGCAGCATCGCCCACCAGGTTGTCTTCCACTTGGTGGTCCTGGCCATCCTCCTCCATTGGGAGGACCTTCTCTGGTGGATCACCCTCTCGGGGATCCTCCAGCTGGTCATCTTCCTCTGGACAGCCACCCATTGGTGGGTCATCCACCGGGCCTGCCTCCACTGGGGGATCATCCACCTGGGGATCCTGTTGCGGTTCATCTTCCCCTGTAGGGTCACCCATGGGTGGGTCATCCACGGGTCCATCCCCCACAGGTGGTTCATCCACTATGGGCTCCTCCACTAGTTCGTGCTCCACTGTTGGAACCTCTGCTTCTATGACCCATCCCATGTGGCGGGATAGAGCTTGTTGAGTCTCCAGGTCAACTTTGACCTGGAGGCCGTGGAGACGGTCCTCCAGTGAGGTCACGGCCTTGGCAGACAATCTATGTGCAGGGTGCACGGTGGCCCTGTCCATGGTGACCAGTTCTTGCCTGGACCACGGCAGCTCAACCTTGGCGTGCCACCCACGGCTGTCAAGGAAGCCGTTCTGCATCTTCTCGCCCTCGAACTTGTCGAGGGCAGCGTCATCCCTGCGATTGAGACCCTTGATGAGGGCACGCAGGTCTTGGGTGCTGCGGCTGCCGCTTTGGGCCAGCTGCTGCACCTCCGCCTCTTTGGTCAAGTTGATGCGGCGGGCATCGAACTCATCCTTGGCGTTGAGCAGCACCTGACGGCGGCGCTCGCGCTCCTCCATACGGAGGTGGAGCTCCTGCTGGAGCTGCCTGGTGCGAGCCAGGCCCGCATCAAGCTCCTCCTGGAAGCTGTCACTCAGCACGTGACTCTTGCACGCAGCGACGGTCACCACCATCACCGCCAACACAAAGATTACCACTTGATACTTCATCACTTTTAATTTGGAAAGTGTTAAGTTAAAAAGGATCAAGTAGGTCTGGGAGGTGTTGAGCCTAAAAGTGTGAAGTGAGATGAAGGCGAACCAGATAAGTCACAGACTACAAGTGTGAGTCTATGTGTGATTCTTTACCTCTCTCCCATAACCAAAGGAAGGTAATTACCATTGTTTATCAAACACATTCTTCAAGTGAGCTGGCCAGTAACCAGAAGGAAGGAGGGTGTGTGTGTGTGTGTGTGTGTGTGTGTGTGTGTGTGTGTGTGTGTGTGTGTGTGTGTGTGTGTGTGTGTGTGTGTGTGTGTGTGTGTGTGTGTGTGTGTGTGTGTGTGTGTGTGTGTGTGTGTGTGTGTGTGTGTGTGTGTGTGGTGGTGGTGGTGGTGTGGCACATAATACAGGTGGAAATACAGGTTTTGGTGAAGATGAGATGGAGTGTGACGGTGATGGTGACGTTCCCTGTTGGTAGAAATTTGATGATGAGGGAGAGTGACGAAAAGACTTATGGTGAGCTGTGATAAGGTGAAGAGTGATGAGGATAGTGATAGTGAAGGTAATGTGATGGTGATAATGATGAAATGCATGGTCGGAAGAGAGACTGTGAGACTGAAAAGTGCAGTTAAGGTGGGAGTGATGATGATGATGGCGTAGTGGTGATGGTGAGGGAGATATAAGGGAGGGGGGACGCTGGGTAAATTCCCCCTCTCCCCTCCAACAGGTATTATGAGTGAGGGCGAGGGACGGATCTACAAATTTGGTTAGCACTCTGGCAGGCGGCGCAGAATGCTAAAGAGGACAACCCTATCAAAGAAGCGAGAAATATTATGCATTTTCACTTCTCGCGCTACTAAAAACACTGCAAGATTTTACGTCGAGGACAAACTCTTGCCAAGTAAAACTGAAAAGTTTTCTCTGTGGCAAACAAGATGTCATTTTAAACACACACACACACACACACACACACACACACACACACACACACACACACACACACACACACACACACACACACACACACACACACACACACACACACACACACACACACACACACACACACACACACATCGACACACACACACACACATACACACACACACACACACACACACACACACACACACACACACACACACACACACACACACACACACTCACACACACTTCAACAGTCAACCACAAGGCTACCAGTCTACGTATTCTTTTTCGTCGTAAACAAAAATAAACCTTCCTCTCCTTCTTAAATCGAAAGAAGACGTTGCTTTTTAATGAATTGGACTTGTTTTGTCCTTCATACAAAAATATACAACAATGGGTTTATAGTATTTACTAGAAAAATAAATTCGTTCTTAATATCACATTCCTAAAAATATATATAATCAAACAGACGTAAGAGATCCTTCAAAATAACACACTAAAAATAAGAAATACATTGCATAAGTAGCAGGAAGAATATCTTGTTTTCCTTTATATAATATTACAACACCGGAAAGGACAATATTCTTAAACACATTAAGGAAGCAAAACTAAACCTTTTTTTATGTTACAAAGAGAAGCAAGACGCATCAAGCAGCAACATCTTCCTGCCAGCCATCATTTCTCTCATCACTTGTAACGCATCACACAGTCTAAACACACCTACACACCACATTCACCACCTTACATCACTTCAATATAACAAACTCACGAACCTTTCCAAATATCAGAACCCTTGACATGTTTTCTTTTCACATTATTATCACCTGTTATGTTAGAGATGATTTGTACAGCACATGAAGTTAATTAATTAGTTTGCAAATACATACGTGAAGCAGCGTTGTATCAGGATAGGTAATAGAAAATTATACAAATATTCAAGTCATCCATTAACAAGTTGTCATAATATTAAGAAAACGTAACATTTGCACAGGAAATCAATGTTATCAAAAGTATGCATCAGTAGCATGGTAAATATTAAATGCAGCGTTATGAAAGTCAATGAGAATATGTAAGCTCAATATGTAAGCTTTTGAAATAAAAATTATTGATATGTTAAACTGTTGCATGATATGTTGTGCGTTCTATACTCATGTTAGAATTAATTGATCAACAAATGAAAACTCTTGATATTAGCGTGAAAGTTCCTTATATAAAGGTGAAAGTTCTTTATATTAGTGTGAAAGTTCTTAATATTAGCGTAAAAGTTTTTTATATTAGCGTAAAAGTTTTTTATATTAGCGGGAAAGTTCTTTATTTTAGTGTGAAAGTTCTTTATTTTAGTGTGAAAGTTCTTTATATTAGTGTTAAAGTTCTTGATATTAGCTAATCATTGGTTCTCATTTGCCATTTAATCCTTATTTTCATGAAAGGAACATTTTTTTGGCTGTTGTGTATGACTTCAAGGCAGGTGAAGCTTGTGTGTAGCCAGTGATAACCTGCTCTGTTTGTCCCAGCAAAGATATCATGTGTTCCAATGAGTGCATCTTATACGTATTCCTCATTATTCTCTTTGAATACAGTGATGCTAACTCAGTCTTATGTTTAATTATAGTTATTCAAATCAAAGAAGTGTCTATAAGCTTTCTTTTCTAACTATACTAACATGGAGGTCCCTTACGTTTGCTTACAGATAGAGAAAAAAAATAATGACAAGTAGGATAATCATTACCTGTGTTGCTTGGGTTTGGTTAGCTAGTATGTGTTGTCCTGTAAGAAAGGTGTGGTGGTGATGACATCTTCTGTGGTAGGTGTCGCGTGTATATACATAAAAAAAAGCTCTATAGTCTTCATACCTGTAGCATTCATTGTGAGAATCAGAAAGTGAAGTCAAATGTGGGATGGACTGCTAGTAGGGAGTCTCTGCAGTGTGTTGCTAAATTGTGTTACCTCTGTGATATGATTAGTGATGGGGTGAGGCAGGAGGTGACTCTACAGTGAGATTTAGGAGAGGGTGGAAGAAGTTTAGGGAGCTCATACCTTTAGTAACAATGAAAGGGTTGTCCTTGCATGTATATGAAAGGTAAATTGTAAACTCTATGTGTGATAACTATGATGGCTTACAGTAGTGAAACATGACTATCACAGGTGGACATGATAAGACAGAAGCGAAGTGAATCGAGTCTGGTGAGATAGATATATGATGTTATTCAGAGAGATGGTTCAGTAAGTATGGAGCTGATAGGAAGACTTAGTATTTAGTGCATCAGTAAAGTGACGGGAACTGGTAAATTATCATGTGAAGGAAAAGCATGAGAGTTACAGTATGAAGCATGTTATGTATTTTGAAGTGAAAGTTAATGTCAGTATGTAAAGGAAAGGAGACACGGAATGACCTTTAAGGAGAAGCTTACAAACAAGTGGACTGAACAAAAGTTACATATAATCATACAACTCTGCCAGCTGCCATCAGGTAACTAAACCTCACCCGTGTACACACAGAACAAGTCTTTCAAAACAAACACAAAATATATACATTACTGAGTTATTCCTTTCACAGTAAGAGATGGCAACCCTTATCCCCAAAGCCAATTAAAATTAGGCCTTTCTAGGTTATTCCAGAAGGACTAGAACATGGAAAACCAGATAACTTGCTTACCACCTCGACCTGTGGAGGAACGAAGGTGTTATGTGGATCATATACTTCTTGGAGACTTGATGCCTTAGCTGGCTGGGTGGTGACTGGTAACACACGTGAATAAAATAGAGTAAAAATTTAAAATACCTCAAAATTGCCTGAAATATATAACTGTTCTGTGGTCTGGTGTGTGCTGGGAGGGAAGACTCAGGGATGGATGACTCAATGATGCAACTCAAGACTGGTTTTAAGGGGAGTTTTAGAGCTTACTGAGGCGACATAATCCACGGTTTAAGACAATTTGCTATCACATATGACGGAACAGGATGGGCAGTCCTAATGTGAGGGGATGGCTGGTTAGCACTCATTGGCACTCATTGGCACATTTAAACTTGCTATGAAGAAAGTGTGCCAACAAAATGTACTCAAGTGGAAATACTGTCGCACACAATTAAGTTTTATGAGTAATATTATTGTGTGTCTACAGAACTTCATATGAATATTTTCCACGAGCATAAAAAGCAACAACTATTTCGCATACTTAACTTTTTAAATTATTCTAGTATATGTGGTGAAAAGCTTCTGTAATTATATTCAACCTTGTAATTTTTTTTTTTTTTCCTCC
>JAXIVD010001372.1:75911-80911 GCA_036785275.1 Cancer borealis | reverse complement strand
TTTGTGTGTGTGTGTGTTTGGATATTAATTATAGTAAAATATTTAATATTCCTTCTTTTTAATTGACATTATGCAAATATTTTTTTTAATTACTGTGTTTAGTGAAAGTGTTTCTTCATGTTTAACAAAGGAAGGTTATTTGAGAACGGTTTTCACACTTCTTTTCATGTTTTTTCTTTCATTTATTTGTATTTGCTATCAGAAGATGCATTGGAATTTATCGTCATAAGACACTCTCTTTGTCTCTCTGAAGTGCCTTTCCCAGCGAGCTTTTGTTTCTCACTGTAACAATGATCCCACTTCATGCACACAACTCTCTTTGTTTCCCTCTCCACTGTCTCGTCTCGTCCCCTTCCCTCAAGAGCACTTAACAACACTGATTTCTTAATGAAGCATAAGCTAAACTCGCTCACACCACTGTCACCACACAACTACTTCGTCAACTATTTCCACATCAACAACAGGACACTCGAAGGGAATGGATTGTCGTGCTGAGTAAAAAACACGTCGATAAAAAGGATGAATGTGGGTATAGTGTACAAGCATTTAGTATTGCGTTATGAGAAGGAAGCTTGTGACTTTTACCTTAGTCATCTGAAGGAGAGGTGACAGGAGGCACCAACACCCATTGGAGGGGATGGGTGTGTGGAGGTACAGTGGTGAGGGTGAGGGATGAATGAGACCATGTGAGGTGAGGTGAGGGAGGGGAGGATGATCAAAGGTATGTTAGGGACTATTATTGTCCTGGTTGATATCGTTTTTGTTGGGGATTTTGATATTTTTGTTGTTGTTGTCCTTTGTAGTAGTGGTAATGGTAGGGGTTTTCATGTTATTAATATACCTTGTTTTACATTTTTATTTTTTCCTTCTCTTTCTTCGTTCTCGTTTCGGAATCTCCCTCTCCATGTACTGTACCTCTTCCTCCTCTTCTTATTACCTCCTCTTCCTACCTCCTCTTCTTCCTCATATTTCTTATTTTCAGTCTGTCAATCTAGCTTATTTATTCCTAATCATCTTTGTCCTGAAAAGTCATCATATATCTGTGTAACTCATTCATTTTACGTAATATTATACTTTCCTGCATTTTACATACTAATATTCATCCTCTTTGTTCTCTTATGCTCCTCCTCCTGTCTTCTGATATTTATACATTGGACTTTCGGCATTACTTTGGTTGTAGGAAGATTAGATAAGCGTAACCTTAACATATTTAAAAATCCTTTGGTGGAGACTAATCCTAACTTAAGAAAAGTAACCTAACTCTGCTCTGGCAAGACCCGCCTTAGATAATGTGAAAGAGGAGGAGGAGGAACAGAAGAAGAAGAAGAAGAAGAAGAAGAAAGAGAAGAAGAAGAGGAGGAAGAAGATGAGAGGACTAGAAATAGGAAAAGGAGTATATGAAGGCGAAAGATGAAAAGGTCAAAGGCTGAGATGTAGAACAAGGGAAGAAATAATCAGATAATAGAGAAAAAAGAAGACAAAGAAAGGATATACAAGGAGGAAAAACTAACTCAAATTTACCACGTGTGCATTATTGTCTTACCAATGCAACTTAAACGAAAATTATAACAAAACATAATATAAGGAAAAGGAAGTTGTAAAAAAATAACATTATAATTTACAAATCAACTTTATTTTTTTTTAACAAACTATACATCTTTTACCCTTTTGTTTCTATCTATGCCTGTCTTCCTTCCTTTTTGCATGCCTGCCTGCCTGCCTATGTAACCTGCCTGCCTGCCTGCCTTCCTGCTTGCCCGTCTGCCTTTCTTTCTACTTGCCTGCCTGTCTACCTTCCTACCTAACTGTATCTACCTGCCTGCCTGCCTGCTTGTCTGCCTATCTAGCCTGCCTGTCTGCCTGCTTGCCTGCCTATCTAACCTGCCTGTCTGCCTGTCTGCCTGCCTGCCTGCCTGCCTGCCTGCTTACCTGCCTGCCTGCCTTCCTGCTTGCCCGTCTGCCTTTCTTCCTACTTGCCTGCCTATCTACCTGCCTACTTAATTGTATCTGCCTGCCTGCCTGCTTGCCTGCCTATCTAGCCTGCCTGCCTGCCTGCCTGCCTGCCTGCCTGCCTGCCTGCCTGCTTGCCTGCCTGTCTTCCTGCCTGCCTGCCTGCCTTCCTGCCTATCTATCTACCTGCTTACCTGCCTGCCTGATTACCTGCCTGCCTACCTGCCTGATTTCCTGTCTGCCTGCCTTCCTGCCTGCTTATGTCTCAGATTAGGTCGTCATCTTTAACACTAATAAAAATTGCTTGCAAAGTATTTTAATTAGACCGTAAAAGTATGCAGGTAATGAGGGATATTATCATGCAAAATTAGCAACACCTGAACCGGCTGAGGTGATGTAATATTCCTTAAAGATAAAAAGAAATAGACAAAGTACGAACTGAAGAGGATCTATTCACATCCTTCCTTCTTTGTTGTCCTTCCTTTCTGCTTTCATTTATTCCTCCTTACCTTCCTTTTTTCCTTCCTTCCTTCCTTCCTTCCTTCCTTCCTTCCTTCCTTCCTTTTTCTTATTATTTTCTGTTTCTTTGTTGTCTGTCACTTTCTCTCTTTCCTCCTCTTCCTCTTCTTCCTTCTCTTAAGCCTCGTCATCATCATCATCTCATCATCCTCTTTCTCCTTCTCCTCCTCCTTTCTCCTCCTCCTCCTCCTCCTCTTACTTCTTCTCCTTCTACTCCTCCTCCTCCTCCTCCTCCTCCTCCTCCTCCTCCTCCTCCTCCTCCTCCTCCTCCTCCTACCAATCTTCCTCCTCCTCCTCCTCTCCTTCTTTGTTCTCTCAATCATCTTATTTTCTTTCCCTTTTCCTTCTGTCTCGTTTTCCTTCCAATATTGTCTGATCTTCTTGGTCTCTGTTTTTCCTTCTTCTGGTATCCTATCTCTTCTATTTATCGTTTTGCTTAGTCACTCTGTTTATTATATTCTTTCTTATTCTCATTTGCATTTTGTTTTATCTTATTTTTTTCTCTTCTATCTTTTTGTATTTTGTATTTTTCTTATATTTATTTATTTTCATTATCTTTCCGTGAATTTTTTTTGCTATTACCATTTCGTATTCTCCACTTGTATTCTCATTTGCATATTGTCACTTCCATATTCTAAGTCCTCCAATTTTCTGTTCTTCCTTGCTCTCTCTCTCTCTCTCTCTCTCTCTCTCTCTCTCTCTCTCTCTCTCTCTCTCTCTCTCTCTCTCTCTCTCTCTCTCTCTCTCTCTGTCTCTCTGTCAATTTTTTTTATTTATGTACAATTTTCCATTATTTTTTTCATTTTTGAATCGAATTCCTTTTTTTCTACTTTTTTTCTTCTATTTCTTTTTATTCTTCTTCCTTCTCTGGCCTTCACTGTTTCCTGCTATGAATGTAGGTATTTTTCTCTCTTTTTTACTCTCTCTTTCTCTTTCTTTTACTCTTTCTATTTCTCATTCTTCTTCAAGATTTCGTTTGTTCCTTGCTTTGAATCTTAGTTCGTCTTACGCTTGTTCTACTTTCTGTTCTCATTCTTTATCCATCTTTTTCTTCCACTCTGTTCGTCTGCTTCCCGCTATGAATCCAAGTTCTTTCTGCTCTCTCCTCCTTCCATCCTTCCCCTGCGCCTCTTATTCTTTATCCAGTTACTTCTTCTTTTATGCTTCGAATCTTAGTTCGTTATCCCCCTGCTCTCTCTCACCCTCATATATATATATATATATTTTTTTTCTCTCTCTCTCTCTCTCTCTCTCTCTCTCTCTCTCTCTCTCTCTCTCTCTCTCTCTCTCTCTCTCTCTCTCTCTCTCTCTCTCTTTGTCTTCCTTGTTCACGTTTCTCTGTTTCTCATTATGCATCAGTGTTACCTTCTTTCCATCTTCCTTCTTGTCATTGGCTTTCTCTTCTTCCTCTTGTCTGAATTCCTTTGTTTTCTTGCGGGAATATTACTCGTTTTCTTTTTCTCTTTCTACGTTTTCCTTCTTCTTCTCCTTGAGTTCCCTGCTTTGTGTTGTGTAAGCTAGGAGTGAGCAGGAGCAGGAGGCGTCGCTTCGAGCCTTACCATTACATCTGCTTCTGCTATTGTTCTAATCAAGGAGTTTAGGAGAAAAGTGGCAGACGTCCTAACCCTCCATCCTTATGGTTTCCCTTTATGGGTGAGCTTGTAACAGATCGTCTTCACTTACCGGAATTAGGTGTGTAGAGAGAACTCGTATACAGCAAACACCTCCTTTTCTTCCTACTCTTCCTCCTCTTGTACCCACTTCCTACCTGCGAGAACCTTTCCCTTTCCTTTGGTGTTTCCCTCTGATCCTCCGTCTTTCCTTCCCTCTTCGCACCGCCTCATCCAGTTTCTTGGTCTCGCGTGAGTTGCTGTTACCCGATCTTGCCTCTTGGTAATATTCATAAACCTTGGTATTATTGACATATTCGTCTTGTTTACGGTCAGACGGAATTTCAATATGCACCACTGGAATTCTTGTTTGCCTACGGAGAGAATGTTGCTGTTCCTGAAATCACCCTTGCCGAGCTCCCCCAACCCGTCTTTTTCTCTCTCACTCTCTCTGATCTCCGGGAAAGGAACTGCAAAAGGAGCGGTATTTCCTTTGAAGTGCAGGTACCTTTATTGAATTTCTTCGATCTGGCATTACCTGTTAAGTGTCGTGTGTTTGCTGAATTTTATTGGGTGAGGGAACCGCCCGCCGCGTTTTCTTCCAAATGGTGAAATGCTGGGTGTCATCCTCTGCCTGGGCGGTGCTGGGGTGCCGCCGTGCCGTGTCGTGCCATGCCGTGCCGTGCCGCCTCAGGAGCCACTGAAGCGTTCCTCTGTATTGTAATTTGTGTACCTTGGCTCCCTTGTCATACACGAGTCAGTTGGTCATTTATGGTATTGGATGCAGTGTTGACGATGATTCCTATTGATACTGTATCCGTAATGATTTATTAGCCATTCATGTGCAAGCCACCTCAGTGCTCCGCTACTGATTAAAGCCTCTACTTATTATTCCAGGAAAGTGGATCAACATTGAAAATC
>JAXIVD010001372.1:55800-65711 GCA_036785275.1 Cancer borealis | reverse complement strand
GTTCATGATTGTGTTCACTTATCAGTACCAACTCCCTTCACTGTCGCCTGTCGCCTCGTGTCGCCTCCAACCTTTGTTTAATCGTCCCGTAATTCACCAAGCAAGCATTTCCTATACCTCCCCATTGTACTTGAGATGGAACATTGAAACACCGCTTTACACTCTCCTTCCGTGTTTACCTTAAGACTCCGTTACTCTCTTTTAAGTCAGTACCAAAACTCACCTCCACAGCGCCACATCTTACATCACTCACCTGTATGTGAGTCACCAGTCATGCACTTGCTTTAACATAGCAAAGAAAGGTTACGTGTGGCGCTCGGCTGCACTGAAGACAAATTGGACAACAGTCTGGCGCTGCGTGACGTGGACGCAGCGAAAGGTCTGACGTTATTGAATTATTTTGTCCCTATTAATTAGCTGTTCAAGACCTTGTTTTACACCGAGTCTGGTGCTGCTGGGACTTTTGTTTGATGCAGGAGCGAGTCGCTAATGAACACGCATGGAGGCGCAGCTCGGGTGGGGGTGGGGAAGGGGGGCGTGTCGGTAAGGAGTGGGGGGAGGGAGGACAGCCCTATGCATTAGTGGGTAAAATGTGAATAATTTACACAGGTCACTTTGTTACCGGTGACAGGAGGTCTAATTTGGAAGGGAAGGGGGGTAGGGTGGAGGATTGAGAGAGGACGGAAAAGGGAGAGGAGGTGGTGAGTGCAGACAGAAAGAGAGACAGACAGGCAAGCAGGCATACAAACAGGCAGACAAATAGACAGAGTAAGAGTAGAACATTTGGGGCAGAGTAAAAATATGATGTTTCTTGCTGATTCAGTTGATGTGATGAATGAAAGTGTCGAGCAGCGTGAAGAGGACAGATCCGTCGAGCCTGTCTTGTGGGTGTTATAAAAAGGAGGGTGAGGTGAGGACACGCGGTCATCTCAGTGCCTTGGGTCATTCATAGCCTTGAGTGGCGCCGTGTATCCAGTGATGAATGATCTGCCGGTGTGGGAGTCAAAAAACTACGTCTCTTTATTTTTAGAGGCGAAAGTGTGATGGTGGTGGTGGTGGTGGGTGGTGATGATGGTGGTGGTGGTGGTGGAAGTGATGATGGTGGTGGAGGTGATGGGGGTAGTGTTTTGATGTTTTGGTATCAGTATCAGTGTGCAACATGTGTGTGTGTGTGTGTGTGTGTGTGTGTGTGTGTGTGTGTGTGTGTGTGTGTGTGTGTGTGTGTGTGTGTGTGAATTGTATGTATTTGTATACGTGTGGAATTCTCTCCTCTCTCCTCTCTCTCTCTCTCTCTCTCTCTCTCTCTCTCTCTCTTTCTCTCTCTCTCTCTCTCTCTCTCTCTCTCTCTCTCTCTCTCTCTCTCTCTCTCTCTCTCTCTCTCTCTCTCTCTCTCTCTCTCTCTCTCTCTCTCTCTCTCTCTCTCTCTCTCTCTCTCTCTCTCTCTCTCTCTCTCATTTTTGTAACTATCAGATATAATTAAAAAAAAATTTGAATACGCACACACATCCTGTTGCATTCATATATATATTTTTGCTAACTTTTCATATGTAAATGTAATAATTGATTGTAGCAAAAATGTATGTATAGGTACTTTCTCTTCCAACTTGTTTTTCGTGTTCACATTCAGTGGCTTTACTTAACTGGCTTCCTCTCCTGTTTTGGACGCTCACATTTGTCCTTCTAGAGGCACTGTACCGCATGTTGTATTTCTTTTTATGAGAGAGAGAGAGAGAGAGAGAGAGAGAGAGAGAGAGAGAGAGAGAGAGAGAGAGAGAGAGAGAGAGAGAGAGAGAGAGAGAGAGAGAGAGAGAGAGAGAGAGAGACAGAGAGAGAGAGAGAGAGAGAGTAGTAGTAATAGTAAAATTAACGAAAAGATGCCTGGTTAAGCGGCTCAGCTGTCCGTGGTTCATAGCCTAATTTGTACCTGAGTTAATTAGAGGCTGTACCTTAACCAAGCGTGGCTGTGCGGGGCTGTGATGGCGGCTGTTAACGGGTGCGCTGTGGCGAGTCTCTACCGCGTAATTGCCCTGCTGTGCTTGTTTCCGCGTCCGTCTGTCTCTGCTTGTTATTTCTGTCTATACACGTTCATGTCGTGTATGTATTCACTGGCACGTGTAGCCTCTCCACCTGATGCACCTGGGACCATCCTGACCTACCCTACCCTGCCTTGCCCTGCCTGCCTTACCCTGCCTCTGCCTCTGCCTCTGTCCTGCCTCTGCCTGTCCTGCTGCACCTCAAACGTATATAACATTTCCATCACAAATTCCAACTTGCTGATGTATACATATAGAATAGAATAAAAATAAAACTTTTGATCAGTTATCCGTTTATCCTCATTCTTCTCCTTCCTTCCCTCCCTCCTCTCTCTTATTCTCTCCTCTATTTCTGTTCCCCGTTCTCTCTTTCCTCACCCTTTGCTCCTTCCTTACTCTCCCGCAATTTTTTCCTTCTAATCATCTCCACCACATAAAAACATCACCCAGACTCGTGTTCCCATAATCATGATCAAGGAAACATACGTCTTACTTTGGAGAGAGAGAGAGAGAGAGAGAGAGAGAGAGAGAGAGAGAGAGAGAGAGAGAGAGAGAGAGAGAGAGAGAGAGAGAGAGAGAGAGAGAGAGAGAGAGAGAGAGAGAGAGAGAGAGAGAGAGAGAACAGTGAAATATACGTGTACATGAACAGTAAAATACATAATCAGTCATATCGGTAATGTAAAAAAGTATAGTTTAATACATAAAAAAAATAGATAAACATTGAAACAGAGACAAAATAAAAAAACAAAACATAGCAACGAAACAAAGAAAAGGTAGAATACGAAACGGAGAAGAGAAACAAGAGAAGATAAAAGAAGGAATGGCGAGAGAAAGAAAGAAAAAAAAAGAGGAGGCGGATCTCGATTGTTGAGAGGAAGGGGAGAGGACGTGGGGAGCGCGTGTAGGGCCCTGGGGGAACAGTTCACATAAACATGATGAATTTTCTATCGATTGGCCCAGCTCTGAGTTGAGTCAGGCGCCTAAGGGGAGGAGGAAGGGTGAGGGGATGGCTGGGCCGGGGCGGTAGAGAAGGGAAAAGTGGATTAAGGCGTGGGAATTGAAAGGATTTAAAGATAGGGAGAGAAACTAAAAAAAAAAGGGGAAAAATGTAAGTGAAAAATGTGAAATAGGGATGTAGAGTAATATTGCAAAGCTGACGGAGTGTAGAGGAAGACAAATAAAAGAGAAGTGAAAAGTAACAGAAAAGGGGTTAGGGGAAGTATCAGGTTAGTGTCGACAGTTCGCAAAAGGAATATTTCATCTATTGTTACTCAGCATAAAATTGTCGGTAGTAATGCTCAAATAAGAAGTGAATTCCTGTCTGCACAGATACCCGCATATCTAGTGTCTGTATTTACACAAAAACGCGCGCCTCCCCCCACCAAAAATATCCAGCCTTTCCACAGAGTTTAGTATTTTTCCGCCGCAGACTTTTATACAAGGGTTGGAGCGCGAATTCGTAGTTATACTTGCAATCCTTCACAAGCAGTACTGAAGGTGCATCATTGGGGGTGAGGCGAGAGGCCCTTTTGCCTCTACACGTCACCCTTCTGATGCCATCCCGGGGGCTCAGACTCGATAGCCGATCACCGGAGAAAAAAGCGTGAGGGGGAGGAAAGGGGAGAACGTGTAGGATCAAACCCACGCTCTTGTTTTCTGCCATAACACACGACTCCGGAGTTGTCCTACGGGCCTCTTTCAGCCAGCTTTCAGGAGCGCCTGCTGCCTCTCAAACAGCAGACCAGACAAGATATCTCGGCTGGGCTTTGGGTCTTGCTTTTATGTGTTTTTTCTTTTCTTTTTTTGCCTAATCTTAGATGTCTGACGGCTTTGATGGACCATTCTTTTGTCTCACGGATTGATCTGGCGTTGGGCTGCTGCCTGTGCCCTGTATGTCTGGCGGCGTGTGTGTTGGTGAGGCTGGGGAGGGAGTGAGGTAAATGGTGATGTTAGTGGTGGAGAGAGAGACAGGGGAGAGATGAAGGCAATGGTGGTGGTGATGACGGTAATAATGAATACTACTGACTACAAAACAAACATTGGTAAACACATAAAAATAATATGACGATAAACAGTACGCAAGATAAATTACAGAAAACAAAAGCATGTTGAGTGAAGAATAGTAATATTTGTTAATGGTCGTCATTATCACGAAAACATGAATATTGGTTTGATGTTAGGAAATTAGTCAATTCAATTCTCATGAAGAGGATATAAATATAATATTGATCCAGCATCACACACACACACGCACGCACACACACACACACACACACACACACACACACACACACACACACACACACACACACACACACACACACTCACACTCACACACACTCACACACACACACACACACACACACACACACACACACACACACACACACACACGCCGGCAGGATATGAACAAGCCTTGTTTGACGATCTATATTTTCTATTAAATTACTTCAGAGGAACATGAAACAATAATGGTTAAAAGAGAAAATAAAAGTTCTCTCGTTCCGACCCCCAAAGAAAATACAAAATAATGAGTCTTTGTAATTTTTTTCAGCTTTGATAGAGTTCTTTTCCTTCCTCTTTTAAAAGTTTCGGTCAGAGGAAGGAACAGCAAATAGAAATATGAATGCTGCTGCGCCAAGTGGAATGAACAAAGGGTAACCGGAAAATTATTCCACTTCTAATTTAACGCATGAAAAGTTTGGTTTGCTATACCAAGACTATATATATATATATATATATATATATATATATATATATATATATATATATATATATATATATATATATATATATATATATATATATATATATATATATATATATATATATATATATAATATTTCTGTAAAATTATTCATATAAATATTTAAAGCTTTACTTTTTTTATCAAAAATACAACTAACTTTTCCTCTTCTTCACATAAACACATATCGTGGAAACATATTCCATAGTACAGAAAAATAAATATAAATAAAATTAATGCTGTTAAAGAATAATTTTAATAGAATAACTTTATTGAGTCAACATATAATTTATTATTATGTGTCGTGAAGAACAAAAAAAAAAAAGCATGTGATAGATTGCCATGTAAGCGATTACCACCACCACCACCACCACCACCACCACCACCACCACCACCACCACCACCACCACTTTAAGTTCCTTACTACTTCGCTCGAGAATCTTGTCGCTGCAGGTTCCTTCCCTCCCCGCCTCGCCTCAGGCCACACACACAAGGCTGTGAGGCTGTGAGGGTGTGGGGCTGCGGCGCAAATCAGACAGCCACGACCTGTTTTTGACGCCTTGGTAATGTGTTTAAGGGCGAGTCTACAGCCAACCCTTGCCAAACCGTTTTGTATGCAAATTAACCACTTCTTGTCCCTTCAATTTCCATTCAACGGTGAACTTTCACTTCCTGGATCAATAGCTTCTCCTCCCCTTCCCCTTCCCCTTCCCCTTCCCCTTCCCCTTCCCCTTCCCCTTCCCCTTCCCCTTCTCCTCCCCGCGTCACTGTGACCTGGGAGTGAATGAGCTGCATCGTTGTTGTTAACTAACCTAGAGTCTTGCAGCAGCTGGGAGACGAGGGAAGGTTACACTAAGCCTCCGGGGGTTAGAACAATGTGTGTGTGTGTGTGTGTGTGTGTGTGTGTGTGTGTGTGTGTGTGTGTGTGTGTGTGTGTGTGTGTGTGTGTGTGTGTGTGTGTGTGTGTGTTCGTCTGTGTGTGTGTTCGTCTGTGTGTGTGTATGTATGGGCGTCGTTGAGATTATTCATGTTATCTTAATACGAATCAACATTATCATAACAAACTGAGAAAGATTTATAACTTAACATATTTATTTTCTTCATATATACGTTATCAATGGTCACCGGAAGTCTGTCTGAATGTCTGTCTGTCTGTACTTGGGAGAAAACATTTCCACTTGAGTCGACGCAGGTTAATGCAGTGTTTTCGTTTTCGTTTTTATTACCTGTTTTTTTTTCAGCATCGTGTCCTGTGAAATCAGAGTTCATCAGCGCAGTGGTCGAAATACTGCCAGACTTTTACGTATAATGAAGGCAAACTTTTTAATTACTGTCATTATGGCTGTTGAAGTTAATGTGATAATTGCGAGGTTCGTCAAGGTTACTGAATACATATATATACGGTTGCACTTCACCTATTACTATACCCATAGAGAGAGAGAGAGAGAGAGAGAGAGAGAGAGAGAGAGAGAGAGAGAGAGGGAGAGAGGGAGAGAGGGAGAGTGTATTTCAAGTCCGTTCCTCATTATTCCAGTTTCTTTTCGTGTATGTATAATGTTTTAATTAGAAGGATGGAGCAGCCCAGGATGTTATTGCTGCCTCGCCTTGACCTAAGTTGTGTTTGTCTTAGAATGGAAACTGAACGAGGGAAGCGGAAACAAAGAAGGTTGGGAGTTATCATTGAAAATATTGGAGATGTTTTCATTTTGTTTTGCCAGCTGTGTTTTTATAGTTAATGATATGATTCTTTGATGCTGATGATGATGATGATGACTGTTCTTGATTGTTATTCTTTTATATTATCATTATTTCTTCCTGTCTTGCTTTATTCTAAGGTGTTTTTTTTTGTTATTCCTCTTATTCTTCTTATTCCTCTCTCATGTTGCTTCTTCCTCTTCCTCCTCCTCCTTCTCTTCCTCCTCTTCTTCCTCCTCCTCCTGTTCCTCCTGCTCCTCCTCCTTCTCCGTCATCTTCGTTATCCTCTTCCTCATCATCATATGCATCATCAAATTACCTCCATCATTACCATCATTATCATAATTATCATCTTCATCAACAGCAGCAGAATCATCATTATTTTTGTCCATCAACATGTTATGCATTTGATTGTGTTAATATTTGCGTTTATGCAAAAAAAAAAATGTAAATTGACGAGAGAGAGAGAGAGAGAGAGAGAGAGAGAGAGAGAGAGAGAGAGAGAGAGAGAGAGAGAGATAGAGAGAGAGAGAGAGAGAGAGAGAGAGACTGTTGTGTCTATGTGTCTATGTGTGTGTGTGTGTGTGTGTGTGTGTGTGTGTGTGTGTGTGTGTGTGTGTGTGTGTGTGTGTGTGTGTTTGTGTGTGTGTTTGTGTTCCCCCTCACCTAAGAAGCACTACGTAATACTTCGGCGCCACCAAACAAAAATGTAAAGGGAGGGGGATGAAGGTGAAAGAGGGAGGCGGTGGAAGGGGAAGGGGGAGGGGATGGAAGAGGAAGGGGGAGGGGGTGGAAGGGGAGGGGGTGGCGGTGGAAGGGGAAGGGGGAGGGAGTCAGGGGGAGACCAACTCATCACAACTAATTAACAATTTGTCAAAGTTGGGCAGTCTTAATCACCAGCGTCATATCAAGTTTTCATGTTGAACACAAGGTTGCATCCAGCAAAGTGCAAGACTTAGCCATCTCTTAGAGCTGATACAGACATAAATAGTAGTAAGTTAAGTCCTCTCTTGATACCATACATAAAGGATTAGAATCACTCACAAATCAGTGTGTTTGGTATTTACTTTTGGTTTTAATACTGAATGGTTAATGTGTTCTCTGCGTCGATTTCAAAGTGATTAACGCGTATCAACTTTAAACACTACGTCTGACGCTCTATTTATTTTTCCCTCTCTCCCCTCGTAAATTTGTGAGTCCGTGATCAAGGTTCCGTAAGTCCGAAGTCGTTTGATGTTGGTGAATCTCTTTGGTCATGAACGTCACTTTTTCATCACTTATTGGTCAGTTTTGCTCAATTGAAACGGTGGAAAAAAGCTTACATACATGCATCCCTGTCAGCCCTTTGCAGTGGTCGTTCAAATGGGTAGTGTCTTCTGACGCGTGTAAATAGAGAGATTGACTCCCTTGAGTTTACCACAGAAAAAAAAAAAATCACATCCACATATTTACTGTAACTCTCGTCGCCTAAATTGCTCATTGGAGATGGAATGAAATCAGGATGCGTCAGATGCTCCCTGAGTTTGCAATTAGTGAGGGAATTAAAACTCCAAAGTGACAGGAAGTTTGCCCGATATAAATTGCTGGTATTGGCACCGAGCTGGGCCGTCCTGGACTTGCATCGTGTTTAGCTTTAGCGATTTTGGTCCGACAGGCATCCCCGGGCGGGCCTTCTGGAGGACACCGTCAAAAGTTATACAAGGGGAGATCGGTTGCCATGCCAGGATGGGCGTGGGTGAGGGCGAAGGGATGAGGCGCCAGAATTGGTGTTCGAACGTGAGGTGAGGGTAAGGGAGAGCAGGAAGTGAGGGCCTGTTTGGCGGGAACAAGAGATAAGGTGTGGGAGTATGGGGTGAAGGAGGGGTAGGAAACGGGAGATGAGGGGAGTGTGAGGGCAGGGCTGAGGGTTGTGTCAAGCTGAGGCAGAAGGTGGAAGATTGTGCACGAGCGGAAGACATCTGGGGTGAGGGTGCGAGCAGGGTGTCACGGGGCAGGTGTTGGACGGGGTGGGAGGATGTGAGGGCGGGAGGAACCGGGAAGCTGCAAGGTGTGTGTGGCTGGTGATCGGTGCACAAAGCTGATGAGTATTTGCTATGTACTGCAGTCTTGACGTGAAGCTCAATGAGGCATGGAAGAATTATACACACACACACACACACACACACACACACACACACACACACACACACACACACACACACACACACACACACACACACACACACACACACACACACCAATAAATAAAACTGTGATGTAACTGCTGTGTGTAAAGAATTCAAATATGTATTCAAATTTAAGTTTTTTTCCGCGTGTGGGTAATTGCATCTCCCTAATATACACTTCAGTATTTTTTATGTAGTTCTTTTTTTCTACCCATAAAGAAAATGGCACCAGTGTAGTGAAAGTGGTTTTAGAGAAATTTAATTCATTTTCCCCCGCGCTCTCTTTTTTTTGGGGGTGGGGAGGGTGTCGGGAGGGGGTCGGGATGGGGTCGGGAGGGGGTCGGGATGGGGTCGGGAGGGAGTCGGGAGGTAGGTTAAAAGCGTCCCAGGTTTCCTCATTAGTGTGTGAAAACGTCCTACACAACCCTTTAAATTCCGCAGGTAAGTCCCGGGCAAGTCCCAGATTAACGTACATATGTGCACCTGGCTTTGCACACACACACACACACACACACACACACACACACACACACACACACACACACACACACACACACACACACACACACACACACACACACACACACACACACTTTTATACGTACATGGCGGTGCTCTCATTAATAGAAACCTCTCCTAATGCTCGTGAGTTGCAAGAAAACACATTCACACACACACACACACACACACACACACACACACACACACACACACACACACACACACACACACACACACACACACACACACACGCGCGCGCACACACACACAAAGACTCCCAATATACATGCGTTCCCACTTTGCAGCCGATGAATGCTTATGAGAAAGGCATGAAATCATAATAATGTAAGTGGTTGCCTGCGAGGTGGCTAGGTGGCGGGGGCGGGGGCGTGGATGGGGGCGTGGCGTGGCAGGGGTGGGGGCGGGGCGGGGCGGGGCGGGGTGGGGTGGGGGCGGGTCGGGCTGGTACCGTGCCAACCTTCATGAAACTTGTTGCTAGAGCCGGTGCCGAGGGAGCAACAGTAGAGGTGCAACAAGTCATACGTGTTGCATCTCTACCTTTTCTCTCTCTCTCTCTCTCTCTCTCTCTCTCTCTCTCTCTCTCTCTCTCTCTCTCTCTCTCTCTCTCTCTCTCTCTCGTTTTCGTTATTTAATGTTCCTTTCTTGATTTTCTTTCATATTTTCCTATTTTTCCCTCAATTTTACCTCTAATATGTGTCCATCTTTCATGTTCCTCTTCTTTTTCCAAATTTTTTTCTTATTTTTCTTCAT
>JAXIVD010001372.1:35800-40800 GCA_036785275.1 Cancer borealis | reverse complement strand
GCCTCACGGGCTGCCATCCTGTCGATATAATGGTTCAAGATAATGTTATTACGTTTAATGTTCATACTTTTTTTTTAAGACGTTTGAACAAAAACTGTGTTGGGGCATAGTGGCGAGGATCGTCCCGCTGGCTGCGTGTGGCTGACTAACGAGAGGAAGCAGGAAGTGGAGGGATAAAGTGGCAAGTGGAGCGTGCTGGCGCGGCCTCTGCTAATAAGTGAATGAAGGAAGTTAATTTGTGAGGCTCAAAGCGATCAAGGTGAACTCCCATCCACTGACACTTCATTATATCGATGCACTTGTTGTCGTTCCTGCTCAGAGGATGACACTTCTGTAGTAACATGTACACGACACGCAATACAGCGCTACGTGGAGAGCCATAATTGATTCTACCAAACTTTTAATGTGAAACTCAAGTAAGGGAATTTGAAGTCATTAAACTTTGATTATTATTGTTGCGTCGAAAAGAAGAAAATTTTTTGGAAGATTTAGACCAGAGTGAGTACCAAGTAGTACGTATATGTTTTACTTGTAAGAACCAACAACAAGAGTTAAAATTAGATTCCACTTCTTTATCATTGTTCTGCATCGCTGCTCCTTATTGCCCCTCGCTGTGTCTTGGGTGCAGGAAATATGTATCAAGCTATCAAGTTGAGCTGTTTGTTCATGCATTTTCAATTAGATTTTTTCTGTTGGTGGGAAGCTGAACGAGGAATGAAGAAGAAAAAAATAACCTTTAGTGTGTTATGTGTATGATGTGTGTGTGTGTGTGTGTGTGTGTGTGTGTGTGTGTGTGTGTGTGTGTGTGTGTGTGTGTGTGTGTGTGTGTGTGTGTGTGTGTGTGTGTGTGTGTGTGTGTGTTTATTTATTTATTTTTTTTTTTATTTTTTTTTTTTTTGTGTGTGTGTGTGCGCGCGTGTGCGTGTGTATGTGCGTGGGTGTGTGTGTGTGACTTATGTGTGGTTGAGGCACATGACCTACGCCTCTGAAACTCATTTGCCTTGCTAATCATAATTAACATGGAAGACTAATTTGTTTCGTTAAAGTGTCTCATTTAGTTGAAAAAAAGCTACATTATTCAAACATTATAAAATACAGAATACATAACCTATTAAATAACAGAAATTTGACTTTTACACCTCAGAGGCTTTGTTTTGCACCTCAGCAGATGAAGGTAACGCAGAATGACGACACACTACATCAATGGTTCCTTCACTAGTAGCTGATTCTCTGTCAAAACCAACATGGGTTCGAACCCCGACTAATTCAATCTAGTAATTTGAGCAGCAAACAAACACTATTGAATTCAGGTTATATTAGTTTTTTATAGTTTCTCTCTCTTTCTCTCTCTTTTTTTTTTCTCTCGCTCATCTGTTTATATAAAAGTTTTCCTGACTCCCTTGTTTTCTCAGCAGGTGTGACAGAATAAAATACAATATACTGACGGAAAATTAACTCGCCGTAAATTAATTCCTCCTTTTGAGTATTGATATTTGTCATTTTAAAGGATTTCCAGAATAAGACGTGAAGCAAATCAACATGAGAAGCGAAGTTACCGTAAATAATCTATTCTTAAACAATATATTTGACTCTTAGCTTCGTGTGGTGACTGACGGTAAGAAGCAGCGCAGCATTTTGTCTTATCAATAGTAGGTTAAAAAATAATCTCCATCACTATTGAAATATAGAAATAAAACAATGTATTGGTGTAATTTTTTTCATGCTTAATATATCTATTGTAGTTATTCTCTTTGTGGGAGAAAGACGGTCATTATTTGCTTTGTTAATGAAGAGAACGTTGGCATTATATCATGTTAGTAAGATTAGAGTTGAATGGAAGATGAAACAAAGGGAAGGAGAGTCTTAACAGCCGACCGTTTCACTAATATGTAAGGTTATATGTTATTATGTGAACAGTTGGCTGGGAGTTAACATACGTGTTTTAATGAGGTACGTATTGGCAGATATATAATAATGAGTCAGTGTGTGTGTGTGTGTGTGTGTGTGTGTGTGTGTGTGTGTGTGTGTGTGTGTGTGTGTGTGTGTGTGTGTGTGTGTGTGTGTGTGTGTGTGTGTGTGTGTGTGTGTGTGTGTGTGATATGATAGTTATGTAACGTATCCCACTCAGTTTTGGTGCACAGTAAGAGAGTGAATTTTTCTGAGGTGTGACAAAGCAAGTTCTCTGTAACGCTGATGTATATGTAGCACGTGTTACTTGAACCAAACAACAACAACAACAACAACAACATTTTATACACTTCCTTCTACACACACACACACACACACACACACACACACACACACACACACACACACACACACACACACACACACACACACACGCATACACAAACACAAACACAAACATAGACACATAGCTACCTCTAATATCTATAATGTAATGTTTAACTGTTTTGTATTGTCTTACCTTACCATCCTCACCGCTATGACAACAAACCATCTTCATTTCAAGTCACGTACCATCTTCCTAGGCGTCCCGCAGCGCGACGACCAATATTACATCAAGAAAGTACCTGAAATAGCAAAGAGCCTTCCACCTCGACCACATTGCGTTTTACCTTGTGTTGGTGCAGCTGATCGCAGGCAGACACGAAGGTTGAACATCGTGTCGCAAATGTTCCTTCATCTTGCATTATTAACTTGTTGTTGTGTGTGTATGTGTATGTGTATGTGTGTGTATGTGTATGTATGTGTGTATGTATGTATGTATGTATGTATGTATGTATTCACTGTTTGTGTTCTTGTTTATTCATGTATTTATTTATTTATTCTAGTGTGTGCGTCTTTCTTTCTGTCTCTCTCTTTGTCTTTTTTTTCTCTCTTTCTCTTTCTGTGCGTGTGTGTGTACGTGTGTGTGTGTGTGTGTGTGTGTGTGTGTGTGTGTGTGTGTGTGTGTGTGTGTGTGTGTGTGTGTGTGTGTACGTGTGTGTGTGTGTGCAAGTGTGTGTATATGTGTGTGCATGTCCAGTTTTTATTTTTATGTATACTTCTGTAATCTATGTATTTGTTTCGACACTTGTAAACCCTTCAAGTATTTCAAAACACTCAGTAAGGTTTCCTCGGAAGCGACATTACTCAAGAGGGAACATGTTTAGTACTGTCAGTCCCTCTTCATTATATTTATTACGCATAGACGGTATCATCTTCGTAACTCTACGCTGGACAGTTGCTATGTTTAATATGTATTTTGCAATGTAAGGACACCAAAATTACCCTGGAAACTCTAAGTGGGGTCTGACAAAATTGATATATAGAAATAAAATTATATATTTTTTTTTAACGAAAAATGTGTGTGTAAAATCTAGCATTCTATTAGCTTTACCAGTGGCGTCTTTACAATGCTGGGAAAATTTTAGATTTGTCATAATCGTAACACTAACATATATGACACATTGTACGTTCTCAAGTTTAACTCCACTCGTCTCGTATTCATAATTATGTTTTTTTTTTTCTACTTGAGGTATATGGTATTTGTTGACGTTAGGTTACATGTCTCACCTATAAAACCAAGCTGAGATTGTTTGCATGTCTTTCTTTTGGCTTTGTTTGCCGCTGTCACAGAATTACCGAGTTTCATTTTGTCTTCATATTTGTGTCGCTTTTCTTAAGAATTGAGGTGACATTTGCTGACTTCCAATAAACTGGGACAAATTTTGTTGTAAGGATTTATCAAATAGAGATGCAAAGGTGTTAGCTATTTAGTTCTTGGTTTTTATAAGAATTATAGGATTGATATCGTCTGACCAAGGGGTGTCATTTGTTTTCATAATATTAATAACATTTAATACGTTTACGGTATTTATTTCAAGATGTATCAGTGTTTAATTGGAGTTTATTACAATATCATGGGCGCATATTTTTTGGGGGGAGGGTGGTCAAGCACATAACAATTTACACCATAACTAACACCAACATTGCTGTCATCAGGTGTTGTCTTTACGTGAGATGCCAGTGTATTACCTTATGTAGGATGTTGTTGTATTCCATTTACGTTACTATTTGTGTTGTTGAAGTCTTAATTTCCCGTAGGAGGACGGAACAACATACACGACCAGAGTACTAGTGGAAGGAAGTGCCTCAAGGGGCGGTAAGGGCGAGGGATGCAGCGAGGGTTAATCGTCGTCGGCACATTTTCTTCAGTGGGAGTCTCGTTGTGGTACCGTTGCGATGGTAACCCTGACAGTCTTAGTAACTCTGACGCAAGACACGCCCTCCATCCTCCACCCTCCTCCATCCACCCTCCACCCTCCACCCTCCTCCATCCTCCATCCACCCTCCTCCATCCACCCTCCACCCTCTACCCTCCAACATCTCGTATTCCCACTTGTACTTCACTTTTCCTTCTTGTTAATTGGAGCGAAAAGGGGAAAAGATAAAAAATATGTTAAAGTAAGATGATAAAAAAAAATTTTTTGATACCACGTGCAGGCTGCAGGGCGCCGCTCCTCGCCGTCCTGGATAGGCTGAGGGCGGCAGTAGGTCATACGTGTGTGTCCCGCATCTCATGTATGCTTGGATGAGCTGCCATTTTGAAGCGTTCATCTTGTATTTTATTATCAATCGAGGCTCCAGCCGCCCACAGCCCTTCACTGAGGCAGACACAAAGCATGGTAAGGTAGACGAGATAAAATGGGAGTATTTTTAGACGAGTCATTGAACGATACTGAGAAAAAGCTTACTTGAAGGGTCTTTTAGCTCATTAACGTGAACTAGTGATCGCTTCCTTTGGTCTTGTATAAGATAAAGAAGAAAAAGTATTCGTGCCTTTACAACATGTTTTTTTTTGCCCAATAAAGGCCAGTGATGTGTGAGGTGTGGAAGCGGCGGCACTGGACAACAATTGTATGTATTGTGGTTTGATGACACCATTAGACTTTATCATCCTGGAACACGTGAAGCAAGTGTGAAATGTATAGATGTAGTGCGTGTACCATGTCTGTATGAGCTTGACTTTCACGATTCATACACATAAAGGCAAC
>JAXIVD010001372.1:0-20000 GCA_036785275.1 Cancer borealis | reverse complement strand
ACAGGATCTAATACATTTGTTTATTTATTTATTTATTTATATATATAACTTATTCAAAACGCGCTTATTTACATGGATTTTTTATTTTATTTTATTTTTTTTTTTACGTCTATACGAACATTAAAAAAAAGTTGTTCATTTTTTCAAGGAATCGAATAAATTTTTTTTTTTTTTTTCAATCGCATCAGAAACTTAAACAAATATTTTTTACGTTGAATTCTATAACATTTTTGACGCTTTCTTATAAAACAAATAAATGTTCAATCGTTCGCCAAACTTTTTAACTTACAGAGAGAAATCACACATTTTTTGGCTTGCTTTTAAAACTTTATATATTGGCATAAAAAAAAATATATATAATCAAAAATAAAATAATCAAAATTTAAGAATATTACTTTAAATCATCATCATTATCATTATCATTATCGCCACCATTAGCACTGCACCACCACCACCACCACCACATACACTCCATAGAAATACTGTGTTATCACCACCAACCACCGTTTTCTTTGTATTAATTTAGCTTTACTGTAGTCACCCCTTGTAGTAATAATAATAATAATTCACTGCTTTATTTACTTAGTTAATTAATTTTTTATATCTATCTTACTTTAATTATTTTTTATATTAATGATTGTCACTGATTTTATTTGTCTTTTTTTGCACTTCGCTAATGTAGTTTGTTTGTTTGTTTGATGTTTAACTAATAATAATAATAATAATAATAATAATAATAATCTTTGCTGTGTGTCTACTAACAAAATATTAACTAATTTTAGATAGTATTAATTTTAACTTTTTATACTAATTAATTATCTTCAAATTATTGCCTATTAAAAAAAAAAGTATAGATATAAGTATACATAATTCTGATCATGTATATAGGTTTGAATATTGCTCTAAAAATGTATAGATTAATCATACATAATATTGGTCTTAATCGCATAGGTTTGAGTATATGTTATAGATGTACGTATAGATAAAAGTATACATAATATTAGCCCTCGTGTACGTATAGATTCTAACGTTAGGTATACATAATAATATCGCTCAATACATAGGGTAATATTTAAGTATATGTATGTAATTTTTTTAAACATATGTCGATAATGATTTTTTTTATTTTTTTATTTTGCAAGATTAGTTGAGAGAAAAATTTAGGATGAGAGGCAGTAGGATGTTAGGTTAGGGTGAGAAGAAAATTTAGGGTGACAGGATAAGGGTGTTAGGTAAATATATCAGGGTGTTAGGGTGTGTTATTTAGGGTGTAATAGTGGTAGGGTGTTACGATAGGGTGACTGAAATATTTAGGGTGTTACGATAGGGTGACTGAAATGTTTAGGGTGTTGTTACGCGTATAGATTTTATTTATTTATTTATTTATTTAGACATTTTTGAGTCGCGAAAAAAAAAAGTTATGTATGGTAAACGCGTATTTAGATTTTGGAAAGTACGTAAAAAGTATATTATAAAAAAAAAAAAGTGATGGTTTTATAGGCAAGTTTAATTAATTAGTGTGTGTGTGTGTGTGTGTGTGTGTTTGGAAAAAAAAAAAAAATATTCAAAAGTGATGTATAAAAAGTGCCATAAATGAATAATTATTAATATAGATGACTGGACGAACTGAAATATAAATGAAAGGAAATCAAATAGGGAAGATATAAATGTATACTAAAAAAAAAAAAAAAAAGAGAGAGAGAGAAAGAGAAAGAAAGATAATATTGAAAGGAAGGAAGGAAAAAAAAAAGTTGAAATAATTTGACAGACAGTAGAAAAAAAAAAATTAAGATTATTTATAGATAACTTATATATATATATAGAAAAGATGGAATAGCATTAGGTAGAGGCAGAAAAATAGTTAATAAAAAATATAGACACGACCTTCAATAATTTAAATAGAAAAAAATATATAACTCGATCATCGCTAGCCATACAAATATACGTAACAGTAGCAGCACCACCTTCCTAACACACATAACTCCCCCTTACTACGTATATAACTGTATGATCAAAAATATACTAGCCACCCCTTGAACCCCTAGTTAAGATGACATTCCATTTTCTACGACTTTGAGTGTTAAGTTATTTTTCTTTTTTGCACCTGCTCACAGATGGTGCTCGAGGGAGGGGGGATCTGGGTGAGTAAAAAATGTATTATTATTATTATTATTATTATTATTTATTATTATTATTATTGTTCCCCCTTTGATGTGGTGCGAATTTTACCTAAGCACCCCCATGATAATATTCCTCCCCCACACTCAAAGAAAACGGCAGTCACTCAGTTAATTGTATTATTTTATTTTTATTTTATTTTTTTATTTATTTACTTCTATTATTTTTGAAGTCGAGCGCTGTGCTGTTTTTTGTATAATATTTTTTTTTCATTTTTTTTGCTATGATTTTTATTTTTTTTATTTGTTTGTTTGTTGTTGTGTTTGTGTCAGTTAATCAGTCAGTCAATCAGTCAGTCAGTCAGTCAGTCAGTCAGTCAGTCCTAAAACCCAGTCAAACTATGGCCAGATATTAAGTCCAGTTAAATTGATATAAAAAAACAAACTTAAGTGTATGTATGTATGTATGTATATGTATGTATATGTGTGTGTATGTGTGTTTGTATGTGTGTTAGGAAGGGAGACTTAAACTTAAACTTAATCTTTAAAACTTAGCCCAGGTTTTTTTTTATTCTTTTATTTATTTTATTTATTTATTTTATTTATTACCTGCTAACTTAAGATTGATAAAGAAAATAATGAGAATAACTTCGTCTTAAATAAGGGAAAAGTTGAGTTAATTTTAGTCAGGTTAAATTTAAATAATGGAGCTTGTATTTATTTAAGCTCAATTTTTTTTTTTTTTTTTTTTTAGATTATATTAGAAAGGAAAGTGAGATAAGCTTTTTAGTAACTTAATGTAAGCTTAGATAAGTTAGTTAGGAAGAAAGTTATTGAATTCTAGATAAGCTTAGTTTAAAGATGTATAGAAAAATAACTGATTAGATTGAATTTAGATAGTATAAAAAATAAAAAAATAAAAATAAATATACTAGATCACATTAAAAAAAAAAAAAAAAAAAAACACAAATTAGTTCATGAAATAAGATTAAAAAATAAATTTAAAAAAATCAGAATAAATAAATACAAAAAAAAAAAATCAGATCATTCCTAAAAAAAAAAAAAAAAAAAAAACCCACCAAATTCCACATATATACAATTTTTAACCAACATTTCCACAATTAACCAAAAAATTTCCTCTTTCCCTCCCTTCCACAGCCTCCCTTAGGCATCCCTCACGCCCCTATGGTTTCCCACGCCCCTGGGGTAGTGATGCCCTCCCCCGCTCTTGCCTCCCCAGCTGGCTCCCCTCACTCCCACCCCGCCGGCCCCCAGCAACACCCCCACAACCCCCCCTGCTCCACTCTCTTCATAGCCAATCTGGGGCCCAACGTGGCTGAACACGATCTAAAGGACATATTTTCAAGGTGAGTGAGTGTGTGTGTGTGTGTGTGTGTGTGTGTGTGTGTGTGTGTGTGTGTGTGTGTTGATACGTCTTTCTTAAATGGGTTCAAATCGTAAGAAGGTAAAGAGTTCCACAGTTTCCCTAATATCTTATACTCTCTCTTATATCTAATCCCCTTATACTGTCCCTAATCCCCTTATACTGTCCCTAATCCCCTTATACTGTCCCTAACCCCTTATACCGTCCCTAATACCTTATACTCTCTTCAGGGACACGAGACTGAAGTTGATGGAGCCTCGACCAGCAGCCCACATGGAACGTCTCGCCTCTTAACTCTCTCACCCCTTCAAGACCTGATCCCTGGAGGCGTTCCTAACACCTCTACCCCCCCTAATACCCCTATATGTTGTGGTTAAGCCTCCACCACCACCACCACTACCACAGTCAGAAAGGGGCATATTCTAACCCATTCCCCCTCTCCCCTATTTTTTTTTTCTCTTCCCAAATTTTCAGTATTTTTTTGGTTTGGTCAGCGTTGTTTTTCTCTTCAGTTAAAAAAAAAAGGTTGATTTTCTACTTTTTTTCCCCTCTCGCTCTATTTTCTTTTTTTCCTCTCGCTCTATTTTCTTTTTTTCCTCTTGCTCTATTTTCTTTTTTTCCTCTCGCTCTATTTTCTTTTTTTCCTCTCGCTCTATTTTCTTTTTTTCCTCTCGCTCTATTTTCTTTTTTTCCTCTTGCTCTATTTTCTTTTTTTCCCTCGCTCTATTTTCTTTTTTTCCTCTTGCTCTATTTTCTTTTTTTCCCTCGCTCTATTTTCTTTTTTTTCCTCTCGCTCTATTTTTTTTTTTCCCTCGCTCTATTTTCCGTTCCGTTCGCAATTCAAAGAAAAAAAATCAGTTTTCTTGCAATTCCTTAATGAAGAAAAAAAAATTAAGGAAAGTTCGTACTATATGTATAATTCTTTTTATTTCCTCATTTATTCTTTATTTCCTTCCTTCCTTTCTTCCTTTGACCTATCAGTGACCTAACCTAACTTGACCTGACCTGACCTGACCTCCCACACTGCCCTCTATGACCAGTGAGAGAGGTAGATTACGTATTATTTTTGCTGTAGTAGTATTCAGTTTATATATATTGAAGATTTATATATACATACACAGTACATAGGTTAATATATATACTTACTCCCCCTCCCCCCCACCCCCCCATTACCTCCTCCTCCTCCTCCTCCACCCAAAGACATAGATCTCTCATACTTCCAAAGATTAATAAGTGTAATTAACTAACACACTAACTAATAACGTAATTAATTAATCTAACTTAACGATTAACTTAACTAAACTAACGGAAATCAATGCTCAGTTACAACCAAAAATGTTTAAGTTGTGTGTATGTGGTGGCTCGTGTACGCATGTGTGTGTGTGTACGTGTGTGTGTGTGTTTTGTCTAACTATGGCTAACTGAGTGATTTAAGTCGTGTTTAAATTCATTTTTATACATCAATTAACGTTTTATTTTCATAGTCAAACGCGAAAGTTAAATTTACGATACATAGTTATAATTCTGTTCAATTCTTTCTAAACTTTTCTAACTTGATCTAAAGAATTATACTTAGAATCTTGCAATAATCATCACCTTTGCAAAATAGAAATATATATAGAAAAAAATATATATATTCAAACACCATTACTTTATGTCCAAAAATAAATAAATCAATAATAATAGTATTGCCAAAACACGACTCAATTTTAAAAGAGAAAATGTATAGGAAATGTAACCAGTCCTTCCTTGCAAATAAACTCCAATACTCATAATATGCCCGTTAGCTCGTTAGACAACCACCACCACCTACTACCACCACCACCACCACCACAATAATAATAATAATAATAAACTAACTAAATTAACTGACAACTAAACCAAAAAATAAGTGAATAAAAAGCTTAATTTAACGATAGCATAAAGCTTGATTAACAAAAATCTCGCCATGCTCCTAACTGTCCCACCTCACCTCTCACAACCCTAACTTAACTTAACATCCTCCTCCCCCACCACAGCCCTAACTTAACACCCTCCCCGACCCCCCAACGCTTAAACTTAACCTAACCTAATTTAACTTAACCCGCCCAGTACACTCCCATGCTTAAAATTAACTTAACTTAACCAAACTTGATCTCGGGGAGTGTGGTAACTTAACTTAACATAATATAACTTAACTTAACCTAATCTAACTTAACCCTCCCCTACCCCATACACTCCCATGCTTAAACTTAACTTAACCTAACCAAACTTGATCTCGGGGAGTGTGATTACTTAACATAACATAAACATAACTTAACATAACCTAATTAACACAAGCCAATGTGATAAACCTTTCTTTCGTCCCTTTCTCTCCCAAGTCAACAAGGGCGTAAGAGCGGGTACCCTGACATTACATTCCCATAAAAGGTACAGAGGAGCCTTAACATATACCAAAGATCCCCAGTGACCTCTCATGACCTCTTGTGACCTATGCTTGTACCAAAGTGACCCGAAGTGACTCTAAAGTAGTATTGAGGAGTGTGGCGAGAGTGTGTTCTTAGTCAAGGAAAAAACACAAAATATTACGCAACGATACGGTGTTTTTTTTAATGTTTATAGTCAAATGAATGGAAAGATAGCTTACATATACATACATACACGTACATACATACATACGTACACATCCCTATACCCCCAAAAAACATCTATATTTCTTGTGTATGTACTCCCCTCTTTCCGTTTTCTTTATTATTATTATTAGTTGACGTCTCTGTTTTACGTTTTCTTTGTATTATGTATCGGGTGCTTATTTAAACACCCCCCCCCTTTCTGCCCCCTACCCTGCCCTCCCCTCCCCCCCCCTCATCGGCATCAAGTTAATTCACATCCCGGCATATTTTTGTTGTGGGTTAATCTGAATGACTTATATTTGCTATCAGTCTTAATTAAATAATGTCAAAGTTGAGAGTGAGAGAGAGAGAGAGAGAGGAAGAAAAAAGAAGACTATAATGATAATGATGATGATGATGACGATTAAAAAAAAAAAAAAACTTCAAAAAAAACCAAAAAAAAAAAAAAAAATTTACGAGATGCATTTTTCGCCGAGGTTTAATAAAAATTTATCTCCTCGTGGTGTCCGTTGAAAGCTATTATTTATTGATAGCAATAAAACAATGACATGGAGTGACTAGAGTGTCTTCGGGGCGAGGTCAAGGGTCGTGTGTGGGGGTCAGGTCACCAGGTCATCTAGGGAGAAGGTATAGGGTAAGTCAGTTGACCTTATACATCATCCTTGACCTTGGAACCTCCCCCCCCGGGCCTCCCTCGCCCCCCCTGGCACTTATTGTATATAAAGACATGTTCTAGCTGGTAGGATACATTGATTGTCCATATTTTTGCCTCTATTCCGTTCCATTATTCTACTATTCTTAGTTGTTGATGTTGAAACGTGGTGTTCGAGGAGACGGATAATGGTGATGTGTGTGCGCGTGTGTGCGCCTCGCTTGCACCGCTGGATCTGCCTTGCTGGGAAGGTCAGGTCGGGTTAGGTCATGCTGGATGTGGTATGACCATATAGCAGATAGATGGATGGATAATTGATTGATGTGGATTTAAGTGCCGTTTTTGTTGTTTAGAAATGACCTACGCGTCACACCAAGGTCAGGTCAGCGTCACACACCCTTAGAGTGCGACAGCGGTGTGGTAAAGTGTGGTAGAGTGTTATCCCCATGTTCTGTAGCGCCATCGTGGCTCGTCAAGTAAGGCGGCGGTAACGTAACAATTAATGATGTGATATTTAATTAACGCGACTTTCGCAGCGCACTGTACGTACGAACACATTAACTTCACGGCGTCGGGGGAGTGGGTGGGTGGGTAGGTAGGCAGCACGTGTCTAGTTGTAGAAATAATATATATAATTTATTTTTTTCATGTAGACGCACTTCAGGAGAAACCGACACGTGAACCAGACGAGTACAACAATGTAGCCGCCAGGGTGTGCGGGCATGGGGGGGGGAGGGTGTGTGGGTGTGGGCGTGTGTGGGGCCTCCTAGGAACCACTGAGAAGGGTGTAGGGTGAGGTGAGACAGATTGTAGTGCAAGTATAGTACAAGATGGTGTGGCATAGGACAGGGTGATAGTACAAGGCAGGGTGTGGTGTGGCATTAGAGGTGTCCTAGGGAAGGGTGAAGGGTGAAGGGTGTGGCTAGGGTGAGGTGACAGGACTACTTAACACACACCTGCCCGTTGGCTCCACACTGACATATCATTAATCATGGAGTGTTTTGTGAGCTATTCAAACATCTGCGCGCGCGCGTGTGTGTGTGTGTATGTGTGATCCGTTTGGGGGAAGGCACGTTAAAATGATCCTGAGTTGAGGCGCGTTTGCAATGCTGCGACTGTGTGTGTGTGTGTGCGTGTAGGTGCAGCCAGGCAGGTCCAGCACACCAGTGTCCGTCTCCCTCTCAGTTGCTGAATGTGGTATATCAATAAACATATCTGTTTTTTTGTCATAAATTGTAGCGTGTATTGATCAGTGTCTGTTAGGTGGCGGTGTGCCCCCCTCCCGGCGCCGGGGGTGTGTGTGTCCTCGCGTGCCCGGGCCGCCCCGTGCTGCAGCGCTCCAACAAAACAAGCAATAATCACTGCATATCAAGGCCATTGTGTGTGCCTGCGTCAGGGCAGGCTGTGAGTGCCCGCTTCATGGCCGGGAGCCTTTCATTGGTGGCCCCGGGAGCAGCGTGTGGGCCGGGCACACCGAGAGTCCCGCCGGCGCCGCTGGGAGGCTGCCGCCCGGCGTAGTGGCAGCGGCGGCGGCAGCAGAGGCACGGTGCCACGCGGCAGTGCCACTGTTGCCGCCGCCGCTGCCTTGACCCCCTGTGGTTGACCCCCCGGCTGGCAGTGACCTACAAGTCCGACCTGAGGACAATCAGTCCAGCTGTCAGCATTTAGCAGCGTCAGCACAAGTGGCTCGGCCAGGACCTCACTCCCTCACACCCGACTCCACTCACTCTCAAGGTGACTCAAACAGCAAGATTATGTGACTAAATTCCCCGCCACAGTGACTCCCAGGCCGCCACTATGAGGTGTGGTGTGCCCAGGCCGTGGTGTGGGCGTGGTGTGGGTGTGGTCCTGGCCGGGCACCTTCCAGGCTCAACAGTGAGGAAGGACAGACAGAGGCGGCACACAAACAACACACACGTCATGTACATAATAAATACTAGACAGAACAAGACAAACTAAATGAGATTAAGAACACCCACTACTACTACTACTACTATTACTACTATTAAAAAACAAAACAAAGCTATATATAAAAAAAAAAAGATACAAAAAAAATATATATATACATAAATAAATAATATATATACAATACATCATTTTGTCAAGGTAATAAGGCAGCCTTATATCTTATGCTCAGTATTTCTGTGATTTACTAATACCTTGATAACCTCACCCCCAATGACCTGACCCCGCCCCACGCTGCCGACCCTCCCCGCCCCCCCTAGTGTGACCCAGGACGACCCTCGCGACCTATGATCCTCAGGTCGTTCTTGAGCCCCAGCCGGGTAACTTTCCGTCCATTTTGAGAAGCATAGTTGTTATGAGCTCAACAGGTGATGTTCAGTTAGTACATATCGATAGCCATGTACGTTTCAGATGAGAAGGCAGATGATGTACACATGATTTCCCGTGTGTGTTCTTTCCGTATGCTGTGAGTTTCCTGTCCTGTGCCTAGCGTGGCGTGTGTGTGCGCGTACATGTGTGTAAGCGCTTGTTGCTGCTCTATACTCTAATACGTACACACATGCGTGCGTTTAAGGCCAGGTTAGTTTTGTTTTACTACCGTTTGTCTGATTCTGTCGCCTCTTGCTCTCTTTATACTGCTGTTTGGTCTCGATGTAATGATATAAACATGGAAGTGTAGTAGACAGCACTCAATGCTTCTCATCTGAAACACTGGCCGCTTGACTTTTCTAGACGGCCGCTACAAGTCAACACCCTCAGGCCCCGCCCCCCCATGCAAGGCAACCAATCATCATCAACTTGTAACTGTTTCTAAAAAGTGTTAAAAGAAGTGAGTTTAATTCAACTTTCCAGCTGTGACGTGTGTGTGACAGCTGTTGTTGTTGTTGTTGTTTGTTGTTGTTGTTGTTGCCGCGCCGGTCTAGAACTGTCCCACAATCCTTGCCTTACAACAAGATAACGAAGAAGTTTTTCTAATAATAAATAAAAAAAAAAGATTTGCGTTCCGGTAGTTTCCGAGTCTTTTTTCTCTTTTTCGCAGATATTGTTTTTGTTTTTTTATATATAATTTTCTCGAGGATGCTGTAATAATGATAGTTATATTAATAATAATAATATTAAATAATAATAATATACATTCTCTCTGACTGTCGTGTTTGTGGACAGTTCGCTCGTGGCATTGGCTGGGAGACATCAGTGGTCGTGTTCTCAAATTGCTGTGCTTAACCAAAAAAAAAATAACAAAAACATTCCGTATATACATATATTTTTTCCCTCAGTGACTAAGTAAAAAAACACTTAATGATGAGAGCTTGCTTATTATTTTTTGTACGTCAGAATAAGTCCTCCACTTCTCCTTCGGCAAAGTACTTCAGAGTTTGGTTCAGCTGTGTGCGCGCCGGCCGGCCTGGCAGCAGCGCGTGTGTGTGTCTGCCTGGCCGGCGGGGCGGCGCGGCGCTCCCTTAAGTCAACCTTACTATTTGCCTGTAAGTGTGTCGTAGAAACAAGTGTCCTTTAAATTTGAGTGTTTGTCAGCATGTGACCACCACCTGGCCCGGCCCGGCCACCTCAAGGCACCGCGGGACCCAAGGTCAAAGGTCAAGGCCAAGGTCACCCAGGGCTGAGGCGGTGCCCAGCCCGCACGCCTCGGCCATTCATCCCGTCGCTGGTGTTTTGTTTGCCCAGATGTTTGTATCAAGGTGGCATCGCGCACACAGTGTGTGCGCATTGTGTGTTGTGTTGAGTTCAGTTCACACAACATCATGACGCAGAGTCATTCCTGCGTGTGTGTCTCAAAGTAACATGACGCAGGGAGTGCCGGCACCCCAGGCGCGGCACTCCACCCCGGGAACACAACTCAGTGTGGTGTTGACGGTGACGGCCAGACACCAGCAGGGCCAGGCCAGGCCAGGCCAGGCCAGGCCCGGTGTTCTTCCCCCCCCGGCACCCAAGGCGTGGGGCGGGGAGGCCCCGCGGGGCTGCGTCGGCGTCTGGGCCACAACACAGCAGTGGCTGCATGCTGGCAAGCCTCCCTCGCAGCAGACTAGGCCGGGCGAGGAACACTAAACACTAACACACCCTTGCATCACCCTGGCCTGGACTCTGCTTCACAATCACCACCACCACCACCTCACCCACCAAACAGGTGATGCATCAAACACCTTAACGAGGCAGCCCGTGGCCCCAGGCCTGGCCAGGTGTGGCCATCAGTGATATGAGTGCCGTGGGGCCGGCAGTGCCCGCCCCACCACCAGGGCGGGCGGTGACTGCAGGTGTGAGGTGGTGAGGTGCAGGTGCCTAACAGTGCCGGGTGGAGGCACATCCAAGGTCACCGGGCAAGGGTCAAGCATAACATTGAAGGTCAGTGACCTCACCATTGGTAAAGTTGATCTTTTCATGGCCTCCCCGCCCCCCCTAGTCATCTGCTTGCATTTTACCTCAGAGGTGGAAGCTGTAAGGAATGTTAGTGGTTGCTAGCTGCCCCTGTTATATATATTTTTTTATATATGTGTATGCAAAATGCGTATTTACCAGTTACCGTTTATTTCCCTTGGTTGTGAAGGATTAGGCACAGTGCCGCCGCCATGCCACGGCCAGCTGGGTGAGGCGGCGATCACTATTGGGTTGGTCTGCTATTATGACATGTTCAGTAAAGGTTCACGTACGCAACACCACCAACAAACAAAGGAAGGAAGGGAGGAAGGCAAGGTAGCTAGTGTCCCTGAGAGAGAGATAGGAGAGTGACCAATAAAACCAAAGCAGAGATATAGAGAGATAGATAAAATTCCCAGTCAAAGTTAACCTATACTAACCATTACACCAACACCTCAGCACTGTAGGGAAGGAAGTGCTATCCAACCTAACCCTAACCTAACCCTAACTCTAACCCTAACCCTAACCCTAACCCTAACCCTAACCCTAACTTAACCTAACCTAATCAGTGCTGCGTCTCTGAGTTCATTTACATATCGTCCAAGTACCAGATGCAATAATGAAGTGCTGACATTATATTACATTATACATTATACATTATACATTACTCTAGTTATAATGAAGAGATGCCACGATGCAATAATTAGACGTATAGAGCAAGGGAGACCAAAGCTTAGGAGAGAGTTTAAAGTGATGTGTGCGCGTGTGTGTGTGTGTGTGCGTGTACTTGATGCAATAATCTTAGTGTTAACTGGCGCTGCATACACACGCTGGAGAAATAAAGCGAGAGAGAGAGAATTAGAGCGAGAGATAGCTGAGAGAACGAGAGATAGAGAAAGAAGTTGAGAGAAGAATATTTGGAGAGAAAAGGAAATAGAAAAAGATGAGAGAATAAATTAGAGAGAGTGAGAGAGATAGAGATAGTACGTTCCATTTGAAATATAATCTGCGGGTTGCCTCCCATACCACCACCACCACCCTTCTCCTCCTCCTCCTCCCAGGGACCGAAGAATGATTAAACGTAGAAAAACTTAATAATTACTAAAAAATAATAATAATAAGCGCTATTCGAAGACCAAAAATAAATAAGTGAATGAAGTTAAAAACCCAATGAGTGCCGTTGAACTAAGTTAGGAATGTGTCGAGTTTAATTTTAATTTTTTTCTTCTTTTATATAAGCCTTATAAAAAAAAAAAACCCATTAATTTTTAGTTCGTGTAAGTTTAAGTCCAGCGTTTCAAAATAAAAAATATATAAAAAAAAAACTATAAAAAAAAATATATAAAAGTCGGCCCAGATACTTTTCATTATTATTATTATTATTTTTTTTTTTTTTATATATATATATTTTTTTTATTGGACGACAGAGCGAATGTTTCCTGTCGTATATATTCCGTTTTCTATGACTTTTTCGTCCTGGTATCCCGTTTTCTGTTGTGGAGTGTGTGATGTTGATTCAAACTTTTAAATATATTACTTAACAAACCGATTCATTTGGCAGATGCAACCCCAAAACCCCAAAATGGAATCCTAGTCAAACGTAATGGCTTTTATTTTTTACATATATAATGATTTTGATATATGTTGATTTTTTTTTTTTTTTTTTTTTTTTTGGAAATTTTTTTTTGATTTTTTTTTTGGAAATTTTTTTTGAGTTTTGATTTTATTTTTTTTGGTATCTGTTTTTTGTAATGCCATTTTCTGAGGAAGCTGCTCCGTGTGTACCATTGTCATTCTACTATATCATATTGTGTATAGGGTCCAAGGAGGGGAAATAAACTTATAGTGAACTGACAACCTTTCATTGTAATTACCTTTCATTATACACCTAAACAACCTTTCATTATACACCTAAACAACTTTATAAGGAAAAGAATATATGGAAAACTTTTTAGGGGAGGAAAAAATAACCATAACTAAAAATTACTAATGAATTACGAAGAAAAAGTGAAAAAAAAAAAAGATAATTTTCAACACCGTCCTGACACCAATTTTAACATATAGATCTGAGAGTTAAGTGATGAAAACAAACAGACAGGAAACAGGAAACAGGAGACAGGAGACAGCAGGAAAGAGACAGTAGACAGGAGACAGCAGAAAAGAGACAGTAGACAGGAGACAGCAGAAAAGAGACAATAGACAGGAGACAGCAGCAGAGATGAATGAGACCACTAAGAGCCATGGTTGGAAAGACGAAGAGTAGGAGAGATAAGAGTAAATAAAGAGGATATAAGGACAAGCATTGATGTCTGTCTGGTCTGCTTGGAAGGGTAGGAAGCGGAAAGACTTGCAAGGAGATAAAGAACACCAAGAGGGAGACTGAGAGAGAGATGGAGAGAAACTAGAAGAAACTGAGAGAGATGTGGAAGGAAACTGTAGAAGAAACTCTTAGTAAACAAGGAAGGAAGGAATTTTTCAAGACAAAACCAAATAGAGGAACAAGCTAAAGTGTGTATGTAAGTATTATGAAGAATGAATGTATGTGATTGTTAAGTTATATACACAAACGTCACCCACATGCTGCTATAACACCACCATCCTCAACGGGAGTGTAAAGTTATAGACGCGACGAGTTTCCGCGGCAGTATAAGTGTCGCTATGTGGAATGAGACGTAACTTTTAAAATCTAACTTAATCCACGAGTAAAATAAATAATTGAATAAATAAATAAATAAAATCGCAACTAAAATACGAGTAAAATAAATGAATAAATAAATAAAATTACAATAAAAAACGAGTAAAAATAAATAAATGAAATAAATAAATAAATAAAATCGCAACTAAATAACGAGTAAAATAAATAAATGAATAAATAAATAAAATCACAACTAAAAAAAACACTGAAGAATAAATGAATAAATAAATGAATTAATGAATGTAAAATAATCATCATAACTAGAAACATTAAAGAAATATTGTTACGTTACATAATGAAATGGAAACTGAAAAATAATCAATAATAATAATAATAATGAAAAAAAAAGGAAAAAAGTGAGAAAATTAAGTCCAGAAAAAATAATCAAAATAGTAAATGGAAAAGAAAGAAAAAAAAAAAAAGGAAATAAATAAGAATATGAAGAAAAACAAGAAAATAAATAAGTAAATAAACTATAAAGAAAGAAAACAAATAAAAACAAACAAACAGACAAACAAAAAAACAAAAAATAAATAAATAAATAAATAAATAAATTAAACATACCTTTCTAACCAATCCTCTTCTACTAATACCAAACCTTACATTATCTTTCTTATTCTCTTCTTCCTCTTCTTCTTATCTCTTCCTCCTCCTCCTCCTCCTTCCTCCACACAGGTAAGCACACACCTGTCCACCAATCAGCACACCACACACCTGTAAGAAGAGGTTAGTATTGGTCTAATTACTTATACTGATAAAGGTAAGAGAGAGAGAGAGAGAGAGAGAGAGAGAGAGAGAGAGAGAGAGAGAGAGAGAGAGAGAGAGAGAGAGAGAGAGAGAGAGAGAGAGAGAGAGAATTCTTATATATCTATACTATCAAGAAGAATCATATATTTTTGTCATATTTTTTTCTTTCCATTCATGAAAGTAAAAAAACAAATAAAAGAGATAATCATGAAAAAATAAATAAATAAATAAATAAATAAATAAATAAATAAATAAAATTAAACACGAAAGGAATTATTTTTTAACCCTACAAATATAAATCGACGTTTGACTTCAAAAAGCAGAACGACAGACAGAACACAAACACATAGATGGTAGGAAGTGCCGTATATCCCTGAGTATTGTAAGCCCAGTGCCGTGTGGATGTATCAAATAGTGCCACAGTGCCAGGATGTTGACTGTAGTGCCGATACAGTCCCACCTTCCTGTATCATGGTTCCTGCAGACAATTCCTGATGAACCCTCCATCCTACACAAGCACACTCCAAGGGCAGCACTCAGCAACTCAATCCCTGACCAAATTAATGCTATCAGGAGTGGAGCACAGTGTAGGGGCGGTGGCGGTGGACTCCCCAAGTTGACTGTGGTGATTCTACGGTCTACACCTCAACGCGGGACAAGTAACACAAGTAAGCTTATATTTTCATTATATCCCGTGTGTTGTGGTGAGCAGTTGGCAGTAATATTTCAGCCTGGGGAGGACTAGGACCTTCCATTGTGTTAGTATGCATGTCCTATCAATGGTGTGGAAGGTCCTGAGGATACACCCAGGTAATTTCTTGGCTGTGTTGATGTTGTTAATGATGTGCTGGGAGGGAGGTGTTGCCAGTACTCATGGTGATTCCCAGGTGATGCACGTGCTGTGTTGTGTTGGTGGTGTGGGGGTGGGCCTGGCAGATGGTGTCTTAGAGTCCGAGTGGATGTCTCACTTAAGTTCCATTTACATGTTAGAGAAATCGCTGGGAAGGCTGGAGGTGTTTGGTTTTCTATTCTAAAAGGCAGACTCTAGATCCCCTGGTTTCATGAAGACTGGTTTTATTTCACATGTCCGTCCCATCCTTGGTATTGCCTGTGTGTCTTGCTTTACTTGTTACTTGTTGTGGTTATTTAACAGGTCCCACTCCGTCAATGGCGCTCTGCAGGGCCATTCACGTATAGCTTATCCAACAGCATATGAATCACGAAGTCACGTCATCAAGGTTGTAACACTCAGAGAATAAGTATGTCCTTAACTTTCTTTAAATTCTTCATAAACTCAATCCATTTAATATCAAGAGGAAGCTTGTTGTAAAGTCTTGGAGCGGCAGACTTGGAAGTGCGAAAACCTGCAATCCATGAAAATCTTGGTTTGAAGAGTGTTAGTCCAACAGCCACTCTCCGGGTATTGACACTTTCTTCCATTTGTTGAATTACATGCAATAGATTTCTTCAATATAATGGTGAACCAGTGTGCTGTACTTAAGGAGTTAAAACACACATCTTGGAAATAATTCAGGCTTTAACAGGCAGCCAGTGTAAGCCAATCAACACAGGAGTAATACTATCTCTCCGTGATATACCATTAATAAGTCTTGCAGCTCTATTGAAAATATTTTGTAATTTTTTCAGTTGTATCTTGGGCAAATTACAGTAAATTGAATTGCAATAATCGACTCTACTAATAACACAATTTATCACAAGTTTCTGAACAGAACTCATTTAAATATTTTTTTTAACAAATGCAATGTTCTTTAAGTGGTAGCCAGCCAGCATTCCTTACAATGTTATTAATTTGAACATTTAGAGACAAATGACAATCAAGTATGACACCTAAGTCACGAACTTTATCAACAATACTAACTGGATTACCATTTACATTCAAATCAATATTACAAAAGTTTCTCAACCTTATTCAGTCTTATCTGAATTTAATTTCAACTGTTTAAAGTCCATCCATTCCTTAACACTTAACAAAACACTATTCAGTCTCAACAGTACTTCCAATATCAGAAATAGAAAAATAGAATTGGGTGTCATCAGCATATAGTCTAAATCTTACACCATGTCTTTCCAGGACTGCTGATAAACCAATGGTGTAGATACAGAAAAGAATTGGCCCCAGTATACTACCCTGAGGGACACCACTGCTCGAAGCTTCACTTGATGGAAAAAATAATTACCAACTTGTACACAGAATGTCCTCTCCTTGGTGTAACTATCTAAATAGGCGTGTGTGACGGTGTTGTGGGTGTGTGGCGGTGTTGTGGGTGTGTAGTGGTGTTGTGGGTGTGTGGGTGTGCTGAGGCAAGCCGGTGTTGGGGTGAATTTGACAGGTGACAGGCTGGCAAGGTTAGTGCCGCCTGTCCTTTTCGACCACCACCACCACCACGCCCACGCCTCAACACCAACCTGTGCTCGTGGACGTGGTGTTGGCAGTGGTGATGCACGGAGACAACACCACCACCTCAGTTTGTTTATATACCTAATATTACACCTTATAGCGACTGTCCTTGATAAATAACACACTTGGCTTTAACTTGGTACTATTAGGTATGTCTGTAAGGAAGGAAAGGTTAGTGTGTTGTGAGGAAAGTGTTATATTACCTTAATGTGGAGTGGGAGTGAAGGGAAGAGCGTTTCAACCTCCGCCCTGGAAGTCTTGATCTTGTATATAAAAGTGACATTACTGGAATAATAATAAATAATACATAAATAAATAAAATAGTGCTGATAAATCAATAAATAAAATAAAATACCGGTAAATAACACCTTACATGCATTTAAAACACAATATTGATAAAACAGTATGCAATAAATTAGAAAAAACACCTTAAATAACACCTTATATACATACAAAACACAATTACAACACAACACAATATTAAAACAATACGAACACATCAAATAAAACACTAAAACACAATAAAAACACCTTAAAACACACCAAAAAACACATTTCCATAAACACAATCCAAGCCTCCTTACCGCCACGTTTCCTTTCCTTATACTTTCAAACACAGATAGACGTAAACATTAAAAGCTTAAACAATGTCCCCAATTCTTCTTTACACAGGCCTAGCGCTTCTTATAGGCCTAGTATTGGCTTTCCTCACATTCTACAAAGGGAAGAAGGCTAAAGGTAAGGATCTATAGGGTAAATAAAGGGATATATAACATAAGTAAAGGGGAAATGTGGTGGTGTTATGATCGGTGTTTGCCATATGGTGGTGAAAATTTTGTGTACGAGTGAGTTTTTATTAATTTTTTTTATTTTTATTGTTTATGTGTGTGTTTTTTGTTGTTTTTTTGTTGTTTATGTGTTTGTTAGTTATAGTGAAGTTGTCGTGTGTGTGTGTGTGTGGTTGAATTAATTAACCTTACCTTACCTTACCTTACCTTACCTTACCTTATCTTACCTTACCTTACCTTACCTTACCTAACCTAACCTAACCTAACCTTACCTTACCTTCCCTTCCCTTCCCTTCCCTTTCCTTTCCTTTCCTTTCCTTTCCTTTCCTTTCCTTTCCTTTCCTTTCCTTTCCTTTCCTTTCCTTTCCTTTCCTTTCCTTTCCTTCCCTTTCCCTTTCCCTTTCCCTTCCCTTACCTAATAAGTCTAATTTTTATGTTCTTATCACAGAGAGAGAGAGAGAACAAAACCCATACATACATACATACACACACACACACACACACACACACAAACGCACATAACTAACTCCCCCCCCCCTCCCTTTTCAGACCCAGACAAGCCCAGAGCACCACGACCCAGGGTACCAGAGGATGGGGGGGGAGGGAGGGCAGCCCAACCCCCCAACCGTGTGGCAGCCAATCGCAATGCTCGGGCAAGGATGAGGGCAGCGGCACGTGAGTTATGATTGGTCGACGGGATTGAGTTAAGAGTCAAAAAGATTACCTAGTTTGTGATTGGATGGTTAGATTTTTAAGAGTTAGGAGTCAAAATGATTACTTTACGAGTGAAAAAAAATGTTGTTTAAGTAGAAGTTATGAAAAAAATTAGTATATTAAAGTTAAATTGATTATATATATTATTATTATTATTACTACTACTACTACTACTACTACTAACCTAACCTAACTTACTACTACTACTACTACTACTACTACCACTACTTCTAACCTAACCTAACTTACTACTACTACTACTACCACTACTACCACAGAACGCCATGCAGCCGGGGACTCGGAGGAGGAGGGGGAGGAGGAGGAGGATGCGGCAGCGGCAGCGGTGGGAGACAACATTGCATTACCCGATGGAAAGGTCGGGAAGAAGAAGCTCGCTAAACTACAAGCAAAGGCAGACAAGAGGGTGCAGAGGGAGGTAAGGAGGAGGAGGAGGAGGAGTAGGAGGAGTAGGAGGAGGAGGAGGAGGAGGAGGAGGAAGATAGGTTAGCAATAGTTGATATAAATGACAATAAGAAGAAGAAGAAGAATGAATGTGAAAATATAGAAGGAAGGAAGGAAGGAAGGAAGGAAGAGAGGAAGGAAGAGAGGAAGGAAGGAAGGAATTATACCAAAAATATAATAAAATACAAATAAAAACAAACTAAATAATAATAATAATAATAATTAGGAAATGTTTCAGTTTATTTCATTATTTTTTTATTTATTTTCAGATGGACGAAAGAGAGAGAGAAGAAAGGAAGGAGAGGAAGGAGAGAGAAGAGGTGGATAAGAAGAAGGAAGAGAAGAAAGAAGTAAGTAGATCATTATCTCACTTTCTTTCATTATCTTTCATTTTCTTTAATTATCTCACTTTCTTTAATTATCTCACTTTCTTTAATTATCTCATTTTCTTTAATTATCTCACTTTCTTTAATTTTCTTTAATTTTCTTTAATTATCTCACTTTCTTTAATTTTCTTTAATTATCTCACTTTCTTTAATTTTCTTTCATTATCTTTAATTAATGACTTTATGTGAAAAATTACTCATATTTATTTTTCTTTTTACACACCAAAAAAAAAAATCATAATAATTTCAAAACCAAAAATCAATCATAAAAAAAATAAAAAATACAAAATAACCAAAAAAAAAAAAAAATCTCAAAATTTTTAACACAACCAAAAAAAAAAAAATAAATAAATAAATAAATAAATAAACAATTTCAAAACAACAAAAAAAAAAATATAGACGCACAAAACTATACCAAACCAAAAACTATAAACACCACAACTTTTAAACCCCCTTCTCTCCTCCCCCCCCAGGCAGAGGAGGAGGCACGGAGGGAGGAGGAGGAGCAGAGGGCGAGGGAGGAGAAGGAGAGGCAGGAGCTGGAGGAGTACATGAAACTCAAGGCCCAGTTCCAAGTGGAGGAGGAGGGATTCGAGGAGAAGGAGGACGAGGAGGAGAAGGAACGGAATCTATTGAATAATTTTGTCTCTCATATCAAGGTGAGTGGAGGAGGAGGAGGAGGAGGTGGA
>JAXIVD010001371.1:65000-82500 GCA_036785275.1 Cancer borealis | reverse complement strand
ACGGAGGTCATTTGCCTGTCTTGATATGACTCAGATATGCTGTTTCTTGAAGCTCGTCACCATGATTGTACCTGCTGTGTGTGTGTGATTGTGTGTGTGTGTGTGTGTGTGTGTGTGTGTGTGTGTGTGTGTGTGTGTGTGTGTGTGTGTATGTGTATGTGTGTGTGTGTGTGTCCGTCCGTCCGTCCCAACCACAAAGAGCCGTTTAGTTCATGAGGTCAGCTAATGCCTCCAACCTCATAGAGTCTGTCTCAGCCAAGTGGAAAAAAGAGCAGAGGAACCAGACCTGATGAAGCCTTTGTTCTGTGTGTCGACCTTTGCATCCACACTGGGCGAGCTTCGGTGTTGTGGAGGGAAGGGATAAGCCTATGTATCCATACACACTCAGCCTCACAACGTTACAACTCCACAGCCTCATAATTTTATCCCCTCACAGCGCTATTGTATTTTTTCTTACACTTTCACAGTTTCATCCTCTCACAGCCTTACCTTCAAGCAGATATCCCCTTCAAAGCCTCACAAGCTGCCCCTTCACAGCCTCGTTCCCACACATCCGTGGTCCTCACAGCTCCACTCTTTCACACACTCACCCCTCATAGCTCAATTCCACACAGCTGCACAGCCTCGCATCATCTTCCTCTTACAGCCTCACAGTTTGGGCAGCAACGGCCAGGCCACCGTCGCCCGCCCGCCCGGCCGGCTTGTGTTTCAGGCAGATGGACGGGCCGGGACTGCTGAGTGGACCAGAAGTTCCCCGGCGCGGTGCAGATTTGACCAGAATATCGTGAAATAAAGGGATTTCTTTGTGATAAAAACGACGAAGAGAATTTTATGCGTTTAGAGAAAGTTTGGTTACAATGATTTTTACTTTTGCTTTAGGGATGTTTAAGAAAAAAAAAGGTAATGCTGTGTTGACATGATACGGTGGAGTGAATGAATGGTGATGCCAATACTAGTGATAAATCAACGGAGGATGATGACATGTTACGTGGTGCAACTGTTCTGTTCGTGTCACGGTGATAAACTTTTTTCTTTTATCACCAAGTTATGAGGCAGATCCGGCAGGCAGAGAATACAAGTCCGATACATGATTTTGTCACTTTGTCGATACAGACATAGACAGATGAGTGTTTGCAGCTCGTGTCGTGGCCATGCTCTGGTTTGGTGTGTCCTGGTGAGGCGGCGGGTGTGTCCTTGTGTCTTGGTGAGGCAGCTGGTGTGTCCTTGTGTCTTGGTGAGGCGGCGGGTGTTTGGTACATAGTTGATGCAGCAGGACGCAGTACCATTAGTGAGGTGCAGTGTGTCTTGGCCTGCCCTTGTGACGTGGATGTGTGGCTGCGAGGACATGCAGTGGATTGTATTGTCTTGGGGTGCCCGTGTGATGCATAGAAGCTGAGTGTGGTGGTGTGTGGTAGTAGCTAATATCATGTGGTGTCCGTGTGACTTGGTGTGTGAGTGTGGTGGTGTGTGGTGGTACTCTGTGCATGAACTGGAAAGGTAAACACATTGAAACCCAGAAATGTGTGTACTAACGAGCTTCATCGGGCGTAATAAGACTTACAAATCCTTTTTTTTAAGTGTATCGTTATGCACCGCTACACACTTCACTACTCGAAGGTTCAAAGTAACATTTACCAATAATGTTATACGTTTTGTACCTCACAGGTGGCTGCGTGGCTGATACATTGGTGGTCACTCTTTCACTTCCTCAAGACTCAAGGCCTTTTCTTACCTAGTGTATAGATTTTATTGGTATTTTTATTGGCTTTATTGGTTACGCTTTACTGCCGCATCACGTGATTTGGGACTACAGGAAGTTTAGTTCAGAAGGAATGTACATCTTAGGTGTTCGTAATGGTGTGGCTGTAGTGGTGTAGCTACAGTGGTGTGGCTGTAGTGGTGTAGCTGTAGTGATGTAGCTGTAGTAGTGTAGCTGTGGTGGTGTAGCTGTAGTGATGTAGCTGTAGTAGTATAGCTGTAGTGGTGTAGCTGTAGTAGTGTAGTTGTAGTGGTGTAGCTGTAGTGGTGTAGCTGTAGTAGTGTAGCTGTGGTGGTGTAGCTGTAGTGATGTAGCTGTAGTAGTATAGCTGTAGTGGTGTAGCTGTAGTAGTGTAGTTGTAGTGGTGTAGCTGTAGTGGTGTAGCTGTAGTGGTGTAGCTGTAGTGGTGTAGCTGTAGTAGTGTAGCTGTAGTGGTGTAGCTGTAGTGATGTAGCTGTAGTGGTCTAGCTGTAGTGATGTGGCTGTAGTGGTGTAGCTGTAGTAGTGTAGTTGTAGTGGTGTAGCTGTAGTAGTGTAGTTGTAGTGGAGTAGCTGGTGTAGCTGTAGTAGTGTAGCTGTAGTGGTGTAGCTGTAGTAGTGTAGTTATAGTGGTGTAGCTGTAGTGATGTAGCTGTAGTAGTGTAGTTGTAGTGGTGTAGCTGTAGTGGTGTAGCTGTAGTGGTGTAGCTGTAGTGGTGTAGCTGTAGTGGTGTAGCTGTAGTGGTGTAGCTGTAGTGATGTAGCTGTAGTGGTCTAGTTGTAGTGATGCAGCTGTAGGGGTGTAGCTGTAGTAGTGTAGTTGTAGTGGTGTAGTTGTAGTGGTGTAGCTGTAGTGGTGTAGGTGTAGTGGTGTAGCTGTAGTGGTGTAGTTGTAGTGGTGTAGCTGTAGTGGTGTAGCTGTAGTGGTGTAGTTGTAGTGGTGTAGCTGTAGTGGTGTAGCTGTAGTGGTGTAGTTGTAGTGGTGTAGCTGTAGTAGTGTAGTTGTAGTGGTGTAGCTGTAGTAGTGTAGTTGTAGTGGAGTAGCTGGTGTAGCTGTAGTAGTGTAGCTGTAGTGGTGTAGCTGTAGTAGTGCGTGACGGACACATTCAGGTTAGCGTGGCTGAGTTTATAATCAACGTTCATGTGAAAAGTTGTTCAGGATATTATTGAAAGTTCCCTTCTGCAACCATTTAAAAAATTTTTTTTTATAGTTGATTGTGTTAATGTAAATGTTGTATGTTTTATGATAGTCACCTTCGTAGTTTTAAATAATCACTTCATTAAACATGACGTTAACCCCATCACGGGAGAACCACACGATAACTGACATTTTATTGTTTGTTTGTTTGTTTTTGTTACCATTTTCCCATAATATTTAGGACTAAAATCGCAACCAAAGATCCATTTAATTTTTTGTTCGTGTTTGTGTATAGATCCGTGTGTGGCGTTAGCGCACGCAATCTTGTACTATAGTAGTGTGTGCAGCGGTGGGCCAGATATCAAGGCTTGGAGGGAGGGAAGGAGGGAAGGAAGGGAGGAAGGGAGGGAGGAAGGGAGGGAGGAAGGAAGGGAGGGAGGAAGGAAGGGAGGGAGGGAGGATGGGAGGGAAGGAGGGAGGAAAGGTACACTCCATTAGCTGGTCGTCAGCCTGCGCCGTGGGGAGCGTGACCCTGCTTCACCCCGCAGTAGATGAGTCCAGTATCCAGGCTGCTGTCCTCTTGCACCTTTCCATATATTCTTTAGTTTCACTTAACTCTAGTGTTAGTGGTCTGTAGTGCATCAACCCTCACACTACAGACCTGCCACGGCTCAGATGAATGTTCTTTGAGTTTTTTTGTTTTTTTTCCCTACATATTATACCTGTGGCGCCGATAGACTTGATTAGATGGTCGGCAAGATGGTTGGTTAGATGGTCGGCCCCCGTCCGTTTGTAGCGCAGGTTTAGATTTTTTTTATGGTGACGCCTCGTTTTTCTTCGTCCTCTCTGATGTTGAGGAGAGAGAGGCTACTGCTGCCGCTGTCCTCAATGCATATAACATTGCAAATCCCGATTGAGGACAGTATATGACAGCAATTGGGTAATCTTTGGCCACTCGACGGTAATACCAAGGATACATGGCCAGCGGATATTGGAACTCGAACCTCGGACCCTAGGTTCGCATGCCCAAACGATAGCCACTGTACTACCCTTTACCCATCTTGGATCATTAGCTGGCGTTATCCTGACGCGAGAATATTCTTCAAAATGTGTTAAGTGTGCGTGGTGGCGCTTAAGAAACTCGTGTGTGCAGGAGTGCAGTCATCTGAGTGTGTTTGATGTCGACGGAATGATCTCCAAGATGAAACTTTTATATTTTTCTGAATGTCAGTGAAAGATAACAGATCCACAGATGGCTAGGACACAAAACGTTTCAATCCAAGTTATAAAAAAGAAGTCAATACATAAAAATTTCTTCCGTGTATGGTTATGGATAGCCTGACACACTGGGCGCTAACAGCTTACTAAGTCTGCTTATCTTCACACGTCTGAGATTCAGTTATCAAAGATGGAGTCTGGAGAATGAAGTTGTCGGAACCACCAAATACATTCTCTTGGTAATTAATTGTCTTTTTTGCTGAAATGATTTGACTAGGAATTATTGCAAAATGAGTCTTCTTGGAAAATATAGCGGTCTATGGGGCATCTTGACATAGTAATTTTTAAGACCAACCTGAGAACGCGGTAAAGGTATTGGTTTGACTAGAAAATTTTCACTTTTTTGGCGTGTTTTTGTTGATTCACATGAGACTAAAATAGAGATTATAGTAATAATTTATAATACTCTTATAGGTTATGTCAAAATTTACGTATGCGTTGTTATGGTGGCAGTTCAATTTGTCTTTTTTTTTTTATATGTATACGAGTAGAGGAATAAGAAATTTTTTTTCTCAGACGTGCAATCGTGTAAGGCAGACAGCCAGGAAGGAAGGATAGAAGGAAGGAAGGAAAAGGGAAGGGAGGAAAACAGTAAGTTAGGAAAACAGGATTAGAGCAGCCTTGTGGAGGGAACACGGGAGAGAAAAGTGGAAGGAATGGAGGACTCAATGAAAGAGGAAAATGTTTAGGAGGGAGGGAAGGAAGGACCAAAATGTAGGTTGGAGAGAAAAGTGGAGGGAACTGAGGACACAGAGGAAGAGGAAGGCTCAGAGGGGAGCAGGTAGGGTGGAATGAGGAAGGAGTGGAAGATGAAGGGAAGGGAAGAGAAAGGATAAAGGAGGAACGGACGGAAGGGAGATATGACAAAGGGAGGTTAGTAGAGAGGAGAGAAGGGATGGTGAATGCAGAGAAAGCAAGGGTTGAGGCAGTGGTCAGAACCCTTCCAGTGTGCTGTTGGTGAGGCACAGAACGGGTGTTACACAGACTCGTGACGGCGGGTGAGGCACAGAACGGGTGTTACACAGACTCGTGACGGCGGGTGAGGCACAGAACGGGTGTTACACAGACTCCTGACGGCAGATGAGGCACAGAACGGGTGTACACAGACTCCTGATGGCGGGTGAGGCACAGAACGGGTGTTACACAGACTCCTGACGGCGGGTAAGGCACAGAGCGGGTGTTACACAGACTCCTGACGGTGGGTGAGGCACATAGCAGGTGTTACACAGACTTCTGACGGCGGGTGAGGCACAGAACGGGTGTTACACAGACTCCTGACGGTGGGTGTAGCACATAACAGGTGTTACACAGACTCCTGACGGTTGGTGAGGCACAGAGGATGTCACACAGATTCCTGACGGCGGGTGAGGCACAGAACCGGTGTTACACAGACTCCTGATGGCGGGTGAGGCACAGAGGGTGTCACACAGACTCCTGACGGTGGGTGAGGCACAGAACGGGTGTTACACAGACTCCTGATGGCGGGTGAGGCACAGAACATGTGTTACACAGACTCCTGATGGCGGGTGAGGCACAGAACAGGTGTTATACAGACTCCTGACGGCTGGTGAGGCACAGAACAGGTGTTACACAGACTCCTGATGGCGGGTGAGGCACAGAACGGGTGTTACACAGACTCCTGATGGTGTATGAGGCACAGAACAGATGTTACACAGACTCCTGACGGCGGGTGAGGCACAGAACGGGTGTTACACAGACTCCTGACGGCGGGTGAGGCACAAAACAGGTGTTACACAGAATCCTGATGGTAGATGAGGCACAGAACAGGTGTTACACAGACTCCTGACGGTAGATGAGGCACAGAACAGATGTTACACAGACTCCTGACGGTAGGTGAGGCACAGAACCGGTGTTACACAGACTCCTGATGGCGGGTGAGGCACAGAGGGTGTTACACAGACTCCTGACGGCGGGTGAGGCATAGAACAGGTGTTACACAGACTCCTGACGGTAGATGAGGCACAGAACAGGTGTTACACAGACTCCTGATGGTAGATGAGGCACAGAACAGGTGTTATACAGACTCCTGACGGCGGGTGAGGCACATAACAGGTGTTACACAGACTCCTGACGGCGGGTGAGGCACAAAACAGGTGTTACACAGACTCCTGACGGTAGATGAGGCACAGAACAGGTGTTACACAGACTCCTGACGGTAGATGAGGCACAGAATAGGTGTTATACAGACTCCTGACGGCGGGTGAGGCACAGAACAGGTGTTACACAGACTCCTGACGGGAGATAAGGCACATAACAGGTGTTACACAGACTCCTGATGGTGTATGATGCGCAGGCTCCCTTGAGGCTGCTGCACCCTCTGCTGGGTGTCCTCAGGGTAGCTTGCTCCAACACGGTGACAGTTAAATGTTTATCATTAAACTTAACCAATACATTTTCGAATGTGACGCCATTAAACACAAGCATTACTCTGTGTTTTATGGTGGTATTGATGCTGATGATTGTGTCGTTATTTATAGCTCCTTTCTCTGCCATTATTATGAGCCGTCATGACACTTGTTGAATATCACATTACCCTTAAGTAAATAAGGTTAGTGCAATTATGTTATGTAACGTATTATTATGTACTTATTTTGTCGCATGTTTTCTCTTTATCATCACTCAGTTGTCATTGTATATTGATAGAAGAAATTAATTTGATAAGTAATCGTGTTCTGTTGTTATCATTTTTTTTCTGTTGTTACGGATAAGACAGTGAAAGAAGACAAAAAGTGATGATGTTTTGTTTGTTTCTCCAGGTTACGTAAAGGCACCGGATCCTTCTTGTTTGTAGTGCCGGAACCTGCCTCGGAATAATCCATAGCCAGCGTGTGGAGAGTCGTACTTGAGGCTTCCTTCCCCTTTCTCCTTGCCCCCACTCATCGACTTTCTCACCTTTCCCCACTCCAGGCTCCTTGACCCTCACTCCCCTCACCACTCCCCTCACCTTACACGCCTCGTCTTCCCCTACTCCTCTCTTTATTTCAACTCACCCATTCCACACGCATCACTGTTCCTTTCTACTCCACACACTCCTTACTGATTACTACTCTCTCACTCCCTAGTTCCATGTCACTACTCATCACAGCTTATTACCTCCCTCTCCCCTTCCCTCTGCCTGCTGCTCTCCGGAACTCCTCTTCCACATTATCCTGCCTTCCCCTCACCACCACGCAAGGCATTATCCTCCTCCTAACCTCCCTGCCACTCGGCTTGCGTCACTGCCTCGCTGCACCGCCTTCACACTAACTCCCCTCCTGCCCCTCGCGTGTCCTGCCTGTCATCGTGTAGTCATTGTCGTTACGCGGGAAATAAATCTTAAGAGTATTGGTTTTGTAGGTTGCCTCCTCTACCTTAGACGGAGACGACCTCCCTTACACACACACACACACACACACACACACACACACACACACACAGACACAGACACAGACACAGACACACACACACACACACACACACACACACACACACACACACACACACACACACACACACACACACACACACACACACACGGGGTCCGCTAGCGTAGTGGTTAGCGCACTCGGATCACAACCGAGGGGCCAGGGTTCGATCCCCTGGGCGGACGGAGAATATTTGGGCGAGTCTCCTTTCACGTGTAGCCTCTGTTCACCTAGCAGTGAGTAGGTACGGGATGTAAGTCGAGAGGTTGTGACCTCGTTGTCCCTGTGTGTTGTGTGTGAGTGGTCTCGGTCCAACCCAAAGATTGGTCATTATGAGCTCTGAGCTCTTTCCATAGGGGGACGGCCGGCTGTCTCGAGAGAGACCAGCAGCAGACTGTGACAGTGAATACACACACACACACACACACACACACACACACACACACACACACACACACACACACACACACACACACACACACACACACACACACCGTCCTTCTACATTTTCTTAATAACATCTTCACCTAGAAATCCATGCGAGTCTTTTTTTTTTTTCCTTAGCTTCTTGGATGAGATTGTAAGTCAATTAGTTAATGAAAGCTGCGAGTGGTTGGATGACTCTTGATTGATGACTCGCACACGTCTCTGAGCTGGATCCTTCAAGCGATGATCTGCAGCACGATCAACGTATTCCGTTAATTAACACAAAGGAACACAAAAGAAGAACAAACAAGAGGAAACCCTATGGCCCTTACGAGGCTATTTGTGATCATCTACAATACCTGATCTAAACTAAGACGAGGCGTAAGGACAGTGAAGGTGAATGTCATGTTTGTTAAGAATATGATGTCTTGTAACATTCCTTTGTGAAGTGACACGTTATGGCGGATGAAAAGCAGAGGAAAGACAGAAACGAAGGTGAAAAATTGACTTTATTATCACTGTTAAGATTTATGTTTTTCCTTATTTGCCAGGAAGTTATGAGGATTTTCTTTCTTTTTTGATTTATTAATTAACGTGTTTTGGGTCAAGTAATTATTTCAGGAATAGCCTGTACCATAGACTACACCATACTTGACTGGACACTCGAAATCGGACGTTTTGCAAACAGGCCCTACGGCAGATTTTTTGAAAAATCAAATAAAATACTTAGAATTAAGATAGGAACCTCAAATAAAAAGCAAACACTTCAGAGTAATGTAAACAATATGTTTATGAGCAACAAAAACAAATTAGTCAACATACGTCATCGGTGGGCGACAATTATTAAATCCTAAGAAACCAAGAAAAACACAAAACTTGCAATAATTTCCAGGAATATTAGAATTTCAATCTGAAAACATTTACATACATAGCCCATATAGTCTATATTAATATGCAATACCATAGAATACACCATACGTGACTTTGCACTCGAAATCGGGTCTTTCGCAAATGGGTGCTGAGGCGATTTTTTGTTTGTTTTATTTGAATAAAATACATAAAATCATCATAGAAACCTCAGACAAAAAGCAAACACCTCAGAGTGATGTGAAGAATATGTTTATGAGCAACAAAAACAAATTAGTCAATATACGTCATCGGTGGGCGACAATTATTAAATCCTAAGACACCAATTAGTGATGGGAGTATGTTGTGCTGGGCTATGTTGGAGGATGAAGGATGGATGCTTAGTGTTTAGTGATGGGAGTATGTTGTGCTGGGCTATGTTGGAGGATGAAGGATGGATGCTTAGTGTTTAGTGATGGGAGTATGTTGTGCTGGGCTATGTCGCAGGATGAAGGATGGATGCTTAGTGTTTAGTGATGGGAGAGTATGTTGTGCTGGGCTATGTTGCAGGATGAAGGATGGATGCTTAGTGTTTAGTGATGGGAGTATGTTGTGCTGGGCTATGTCGCAGGATAAAGGATGGATGCTTAGTGTTTAGTGATGGGAGAGTATGTTGTGCTGGGCTATGTTGCAGGATGAAGGATGGATGCTTAGTGTTTAGTGATAAGAGTATGTTGTGCTGGGCTATGTTGCAGGATGAAGGATGGATGCTTAGTGTTTAGTGATGGGAGAGTATGTTGTGCTGGGCTATGTTGGAGGATGAAGGATGGATGCTTAGTGTTTAGTGATGAGAGTATGTTGTGCTGGGCTATGTTGCAGACGTAACAAAGCGCTACTAATAACACATCATAATTACTTCTATTACTGTCTTCATTATGTTGCTTCCACCCTACTTGGCGGCACGGCTGTGTAAGTGTATCTGTGCCGTGCTGTGGTTGGCGGTACGTGCGGTAGACAAGGTAATAATGGTGTCTCTAAATGTTAACTCTCCCTCTCACCTGCACGTCTCCATTGTTTTGTTCAGTGGTTGGTGATGCCGCCGCTAGAGGGATACTAGTTATTTTATCATATATCGTTTATTTTTTACTATATATATTACCTATCCATTATAAAGTACTCTATATATTTCTAGTTAATGTTTAAATTATTCAACATTATTGCGATTTTGCCAGAAATTTTTGCTATAAACAATATGCTTTATACACAACTCCCACACAATTTTTCACTCAAACTTGTAATCTTTATGTTAATTTCCTATTTGCAAAAGTTGTAAAATATTTTTTTATGTTCAGCCATGGTTCAGCAATCATTACTGATTGTAAAGACATGAAATACTATGTCCTAAGTAGAATATGAACTGATATATGAAGTATTATCTGTCATCACTCATAGCAGCAGAATCTATAGGGCCTAAATGTAATATCGTCTGTCAGCGATTGTCGCTAGTGTCCAGTTAAGTAAGGTGTAGTCTATGCCTGTACGTTAACCCATATGACTGTGTGTGTATCTGTTTTTCTGTCTGTCTGTCTGTGTGTATTCTCTCTCTCTCTCTCTCTCTCTCTCTCTCTCTCTCTCTCTCTCTCTCTCTCTCTCTCTCTCTCTCTCTCTCTCTCTCTCTCTCTCTCTCTCTCTCTCTCTCTCTCTCTCTCTCTCTCTCCCTCTCTCTCTCTCCCTCTCTCTCTCTCTCTCTCTCTCTCTCTCTCTCTCTCTCTCTCTCTCTCTCTCTCTCTCTCTCTCTCTCTCTCTCTCTCTCTCTCTCTCTCTCTCTCTCTCATACACACACACCGCCCTCTCGTGCATCAAATATTCGAGGTCGTGCGTTGCTTTTTGTGACAACACTTGCAGGCGGAGAGGCTGGAGTGGCCCGCTAATAAACTTGAATAACGGTCCTTTTGGCAGGGGACAGGGCTGTGTTTACTTAAATTAATACACGGAAACGAGGGGCGGCCAGAGTGAAGTATTGTCCCGGGGTAGACTGTTACATCTGTTACCGGCATTAACAGACGTGTTGGCTACAGTTCGTGCGTCGTTGTCACGGGCAGCGGTGACAACTATGGGAGGCAAAGTTGTCCTTCCAAGCCCCTGCTGCAGAACTGAAAGGACTTCTCCCTACTCTACTGGACGGATAATCAGTACCTTGTGTGATTAGTTCCCTCTCGTCGCCGTCACTTGGGAGAATACAACGCTCAGCTGCTTCCACCAACTTGATTCACCCTCCCTCACCGCCTTGCCACCGTCGCCCTGCTGCCGTCCACCCCCTGTCTGCACCATGCTCACCACCCCGCTCTGTTTCACCCAATTACCTCCGCTACGCCTTATTAAGATAGTGACCAGGTGTCTCCTAACAACTACACGGCTTGCTAACACATTTTTAGTAAAGATAAAACCCCCGCGTGTTTTTGTTTCAGTAGTTAATGAAACGAACTTGTTTATACTTCAGAAAGTGCCACTTTCACTCCACTTTATTACGTCTGCAGTGTAGAGTATTGGACGCCATCACGAGTGTACTGACAGACAGACAGACACACTGATAGACAGACTAACCTACACAGACAAACGGACAAATAGGCAGACAAACGCACATAGACAAACAGACAGACAGACATACAGACAGGCAGATTAACAAATAGACAAACAGACAAATAAGCAGACAGACGCACACAGACAAACAGACAGACAGACAGATAGATAGATACACATATATACTAACTGACAGACAGACACAGCTAGACCGATCGACTAACAGACATGCAGATAGACTGACTGACAGACAGACAGATGCACGGACTAACAAACAAGCAGACATACACAGTGAGACAGACATAGACAGATAGACAGACAGACGGACAGACAGACAGGCAGGTTATAGTAGGAATGAATGCAAGAAATATGGAGCCAAATGGCCTTGCGCTGTATGACAAGACAAATATTTTTTTTGAACCCTTTTCAATGGCGGAGTTTGGCAAAGCGAAGGCAAGTAAAAGTGTTGCCAGAAACAGGTCTTGTCCCTCGCGGTGGTGGTGGAAAACTTGAATGATGTTGAAGGAAATATTGACTCACCTCTTGTGTAGCGAGGCACACCAAAATTATCAGCGATATTTTAGTATTGACTCGGGAGGAGGAAAGGAAAGGAGGCAGAGGAAATTGAAAGTGTTAGACGAGGAAGAGGAGAAGCAGGAGCAGGATGGGGCTGCAGGAAAATTGAAAGTGGCAGTGCAGGAAAACTAGAAGAGGTGTAGACTACCAGCAAAGGAAACCCAACAGAACAAAAAGTGGAGGAGAAATAAAATCAGAAGAAGAGGAGGAAGGGAATGGAGTATTATAGTAGGAAGAAGAGGAAGTCAGAGGAGGAGAAAAACAGTAGGTGGAAGAAAATTAGAAAATGAGGAAGATTACAGGCGGAGGAAAAATGGGGATGCGGCGAATATTGGAGAAGAAAGACAATTGGAAAGGGAAGTTTGGAGGAGGAAATTGGACGAGAAGGAAAATTGGGAAAGAAGAAATGTTAAAGGAGAAAGGAGAAAAGAGAATGGATATGAGAGAAAAAAAGAAAGATAGAATTGTAAGAAAGAAGAATGGAGTTGATAGTGAAGGAAAAGAGGAATAGAAAAATAACAGTAGACTAAATAGAAGAAATAATGAAAGAAAAATAGGAAGAGGAATAAATGAGAATACAACTGAACATAGGAATAAGAATAACAATAAGAAAAAAGAAGAAAAGAAGGAGAAAGTCGGTAAAATAGGAGAGAAATGAGTAAAGAGGAGAAAATAAAAGAAGAAATAGAAAATAAGAGAAGAAAAGAGAAGGTCGACGAGGAGGAAGAGGAAGAGGAAGAGGGGGACGTGAAGCTAAAATGGGAGACAAATGTGGGGGAGGAGAGGTAAAAAATTAATAGTAGGATGAGGGCGAAGAGCAGAAAGAGGAGGAGGAGGAGGAGGAGGAGGAGGAGGCGAATAGCATGATTAAAGGGAAAGACAGAGGTGAAGGAGAGAAAGAGAAGAGAGAGAGAGAGAGAGAGAGAGAGAGAGAGAGAGAGAGAGAGAGAGAGAGAGAGAGAGAGAGAGAGAGAGAGAGAGAGAGAGAGAGAGAGAGTAAAATTAATAAGAGGAGGAGGAGGAGGAGGAGGAGGGGGAGGAGGTAAGGAAGGCAAGAAAGAAGGGAGGGAGGAAGGAAGGAAGGAGAGGAAAACTTACTTGGTAATAAAAAGGCATGAGCAGAAAGGAAAAGAGAGAGAAAAGAAGGAGGAATACATACATCGGTCAAACGTAATTATGGCAGGAGGAGGAAGAGGGGGAGGAGGCGGAGGAGGAGGAGGAGGAGGAGGAGGAGGAGGAGGAGGAGGAGGAGGTGAGTGTGTCGATGATTGCAAAGATAAGAGCTTCAAAGAGGAATGAGGTATGAATGGGGAACTTTGAAGAGGAAACCAAAGAAGAGGGAAGGAATAAAGAGTGACAAGGGGAGGACGAGAGAAGAGATGGAGGAAGAGGAGGATGAAGAGGATAATGAAAAGGAAAAGGAGAAGGAAAAGGAGAAGAAGAAGAGCTGTTGAAGAGGATAAAAGTAGTTTGTCTAACGACATGCTACTCAGGAGTAGGATGTATGTATAGAACGTGAAGGAGGAGGAGGAGGAGGAGGAGGAGGAGGAGGAGGAGGAGGAGGAGGGGGGGAAGGAATGATATAAAACAACATAAGTGTTGATTCTTACGAGACTGTTTAGGGAAATTACTTGAACTACTTGTATGTATAATGTATAAGAAGTACACTGTCTGATCTACGAGAAGGAAGAAGAAGAGGAGGAGGAAGAGGAGGAGGAGGAGGAAGAGCAGAAGGAGGAGGAAGAGCAAAAGGAGGAGGAGGAGGAGGAGGAGGAAGAGGAGGAGGAGGAGGAGAATGTTATTATTATTTAATGGCTTTCTTAATGGAAGGGTAATGGGTTGAGTAAGAGCGTGGCAGTCATTGTGTCCTGCCTCAATCCTGCCTCGATACCTTCCTCTCCATTGTAACTTCCGTCACCGTGGGAGGGAAACGTTTGTCCTGAACCTTGGGTCTTCCAGCTTCTTTATATTCTATTGTTGCCTCGCTGAGTCTAGCGTTCCCTTCACTCCATCCACTCCCCTGATTCCTCGACCCCATTCCTTCCCTTCTTCTCACTCACTCCTTTGACGTCCCTCATACCCAGCCTCTGTTAGTGTCATCTTCTATCACCAAAGTCTCATTATACTCCTGCTCACATCTCTTTTTATCTCCATTACTCCCTTCCTTTGCTCTATTTTCTATATTCTTATCTCTGTTTCTCCGTCAGTGTCTGTTTCTTCTGACTTCTGACTGGCTATGTTTCTGTGTACTAGTTGCCTCTGCTTTTCCTCCTCCATCTTCTGCTTCCTTCAATGCCTCTTGCCGGGTGTTTGGGCGTCCGTATCCGTGTCTCGTTCGTCTTGTAGAAAATAATGTACCTCAGACTTACTCCCTCGTTGCCTTACTCTCCCTTGGCCTGGTGTCTCCTTTGATTCTCTCTCTCTCTCTCTCTCTCTCTCTCTTTTTTTTTTCTCTCTCTCTCCCTCTCTCTCTCCCTCTCTCTCTCTCTCTCTCTCTCTCTCTCTCTCTCTCTCTCTCTCTCTCTCTCTCTCTCTCTCTCTCTCTCTCTCTCTCTCTCTCTCTCTCTCTCTCTCTCTCTCTGTGTGTGTGTGTGCTAGCCTTTTGGTTTTTCAGTTACCTTGTCTTGCTCTTTCTTTTATCTTCTCTCCTTTCATCTTCGTTGTCCGTGTGTCCTTCCCTTTTCGTCCTTCGTTCCTCGTATTTCTTAAAGTCTACAGCGACGGGATGTTTACCGTCGTATTTTTTGAGCCACGTTAGAGTATTGATGTGTGGTAATGTTTCCCGCTTCACCCACATATAAGATTTGCTGACTGAATTTTCTGATGTTTATGCATTCTTTTCCCTGATTCTTCTGATTCTTCAGTGAACTTTTTTCCCCCATACTTTCGATTCCTTTTAGTATCATGTAATTAATATATTGTGTTCTTCCTTCCACAATGAACAATAATCGGTATCATATTTGCAATATTTCCATGGGGTGAGATTCTTGAGTAAAGTTGTGATAGGCTGACAGGCGAGAATTCATGAGTCCTTCTCTTTCTTCCACGCGCAATTAGAATATTTGTGTTTGTGATCGGTCAATGGACGAGGACACAGCCTCTGATGAGTGAGTGGCCGCGGCGCTGTGGGGAAGGGATGCGCTGTGAGGGGAGGGTATCGTGAGGGACAGTGTTGGTATGGTTAACGAAGCGGCGTGGCTGGTTGGTAAGTGGTGCGGAAAGGGGGCGTGGGAGGCACAACACTCGTCAGGTGTTGGGTGAGTGCAGGGGAAGAAGAGTCTGGCTCGCCACACCCTGTTTACCCCTTTAAACAGACGGTGGCAGACCCCCGCACCAGCAGCACGCTCCTCAGTGTTCCCCTCAGCAGGTGACTGGCCAGGACAAAGCACGACCTGCCCTGCTTACTGAATGACATTAGACTTGAACGTTCATTGATTCTCGGATTCTCCCTCTCTTGATGTCCTTCCTTGGTACAAATTGGATCGTGGTGTTCAACAAGAGAGGAAAGTCTTGGTCTCGTTATTTCCCTGCTTATTGTGTGTCCTCCATTTTCACATCACACACAGGGCGCATTCCTGTAATATTTAACCGATAATTATCCTCTTCAATGTCACTGAACCGCTGCATCATTATTACTTCTTTTCGTGCAGCTGCTCATTCGGCTTCCTTCGAAAGACGCAACTTTCCCTTCATATCAATTCTACACTCCACGTCTGCTCCCTTCTTCTCGCCTTCATTGTTGAGTTGGTCAAATGAAAGACGCCTCGTTCTAGCAGAGGTCCGTGGTGCATCTAGGACGGCTGTTGGAGGGCCAGTGATGGAGTGACTTCATTGTCGCATCATCTCTTTCCTGTTCAGGGTCACCTCTACTCCATTTCTCGACTCTGTCCTTTAATCTCAATTGCTCATACCTAACTTTTGTATTAATTAACCATATCGTGATTTGTTTAACTTATTTAGCATCATCCATGCAAATGTTACTTATCGCTGTGCAGTTCGACGCTGAGTGACGTCTGCAGAACGTTTTACGGAGCTTCGTCTCCACCATCAGATATCCCGGTAATCTTCAGAAAACGAGAGTCTAATATAGTCCCACGGGTATTGGATTAGATTCCTTCTTGTTTGCCGTGTAAACAGCAAGAAGACATCTGAAAACTTGGCGCGTTTACACAAGCCATCGCCGAGGCGTCCCTCCCCCTCCGACTTGTTTTCCCTCAGCGCTTATGAAATATGGGAACAGAGTTTTATGTTTGCTGATATTCCCCCCCGAGACGTTTTTCTTAAATCATGTGGCACGTAAACGTGTTTTGAAACTAATAATACAATATTTTCTTTTTTTTGCATGAGTAGAGAAGTAAACAAGGCCAACAAAACAAGATAAAACAAAACTTAATATAAAATCTCGTCTACCCATCCATCTTAAGATGAATGGAAAGTTACAGAAAAAGTCGAGTGAATGTAATTAACGAGGTGTGTTAATAATGGCTTCTTGAAGGAGCAAACTATAAGAAAAACGGAAAAAAAGTCAGTAATACAAACTGTTCCATAGAGACGAACACAGGTGAGTAAGTAGGGATACGCCAACTCCTGTACTGCTAACATGGACAGCGTAGTGATGAAAATGTTTTACAATTGCGTCAGTGTGTAGCCCCACAATGGAATTTGTTGAGGTGGTCATCGTAACATTAAAAGAATTTCGTGTGCTACGTCTTAAAGTCGATGTGGTATATTGTTAAAAAAAATTTATAAAATTTATGAGAAAGCACAAAACTTGTATTATCCGAAAACTACTCGTATGACGCGGACAGAAACTGCGGCAAGACTTTATATTTATTTTATGTAAGTGGTCTTCGTTAATACTCTAACGGCTCTTTGTAATTTTTACTTCTTAATTCATTCAAAGTTATGAACAAACGTTCGTATTTTAGTTAATTTAACTTTTTTCCTTAAGTATCTCAGTAATAATGAGGAGCGGCAGGAGTTGCAGCAAGAGCATTAAAGTTTTGGCAGCAAACAAGGGAAGGGGCGTAGCCTGCTTACAAACTTTAAATAAGTGGATCAAAGTAAAGAAAAAAAAAATGATAATGGAAAAAAATAAATTCTTAACATTGTTTTGTTCTTATCTACCTTAGACTGCGTGCGAGGCAAATGCTTCTGGGGTTCAATGCTGTGCTGGACGTAATGACGAAGGCAATTATGTGAGTGGAAATCCAGTGAAGACTTCTTGCATTACTTTGTATTCCCATTTTTTTTTAACTTCCTTAACTTCACAAGTTAAGGAAGTTTAAAAAAAAAGTGAATAATAACATCTAAAACTTCCTGCATGGAGGCCTGTGTTATGTAGGTCCGCGTCGCTGTGCCTCACATCAGGTGTTCCTTGCAGCAGTGTGTCGCCGCAGCCCCCACGCCCCACGCCCCACGCCCCACGCCCCACGCCCCACGCCTCACACCCCACGCCCCACGCCCCACGCCCCACACCCCACACCCAACACT
>JAXIVD010001371.1:50000-57500 GCA_036785275.1 Cancer borealis | reverse complement strand
CATGGAAGTAATAATTCCAGATCATGAACATCCATCATTTCAGTCAAACGTCCATGATCATAACAATAACAAGGTCACGATCTAAATAATTCTAATAGGTGGTCGGTGATCGGTGGTCGGTGGTCGGTGATCGGCGGTCGGTGGTCGGTGGTCGGTGGTCGGTGGTCGGTGGTCGGCGGTCGGTGGTCGGTGGTCGGTGGTCGGTGGTTGGTGGTCGGTGGTCGGTGGTCGGTGGTCGGCGGTCGGTGGTCGGTGGTCGGTGGTTGGTGGTCGGTGATCGGTGGTCGGTGGTTGGTGGTCGGTGGTCGGTGGTCGGTGGTTGGTGGTCGGTGGTCGGTGGTCGGCGTGTGAAGAGTCATCAACCTACAAGATGACGTGTCTGGAGGCTGTGTTTCTTGTCACTTTATTACTCTAATGCTGTTTGTGTTAGTATTTGGAATTTGTGAAGTGCAACTAATGTAATGAAACTGTGAGTGTGTGTGTTAATCTCTCTCTCTCTCTCTCTCTCTCTCTCTCTCTCTCTCTCTCTCTCTCTCTCTCTCTCTCTCTCTCTCTCTCTCTCTCTCTCTCTCTCTCTCTCTCTCTCTCTCTCTCCAATGATAATAATAATATTGATAATAATAATAGTAGTAATGATAATAATAATGATAGCAGTAATGATAACTCTCTCTTTCTAATAATAATAATAATGGTAATAACAATAGTAGCAATGATAATAATAATAATAATAGTGACAATGATACAAATGATAATGATAATAATAATAGTGATAACAATAATAATAGTGATTTTAGTAATAATAATAATAATATTATTATTATTATTATTATTATTATTATTATTAATATTATTATTAATCATTATAATAATAATAATAATAATAACAATATGATAATAGTAATGATAATAATGATACAAATAATAATAATGAAAATGATAATAATAATAATGATAATAATAATAATGCTGATAATGATAATGATTTTAGTAATACTAGTAATAATAGTAATAATATTAGTAATAGTAATAATTATGATCTAAGTAAAAATGATAATGATAATAATAATAATGATAATAATAATAACAATAATAATAATGATAATGATAATAATGAATATAGTAATATTAGTGATAATAGTAATATTAATGATAATAATAATAATAATGATAATAATAATAATAATAATAATAATAATAATAATAATAATTATTATTATTATTACAATAGTAATTAAAGTAACACTAATAATAATAATAATGATAACAATAATAATAATGACAATAATAATAATATTAATATTAATAATAGTTATAATAATAATAATAATAATGATAACAATAATAATAAATAATAATAATAATTATAATAACAGTCTGTAAGTGTGTTGTTAGTCTTTGTCACCTGAGCCAGTGTCGCTTCAGTTCCCTTTCATTATAGTGTGATTCGCTTGTATGTCCTGAACACAAAGGTATGCTGACTATAGTTCCTTTATATAACATCAACAATTACTCCGACAACATCGAACGACAGACTCTTAGAAGCAAGAATAACTGATGTGGGAAGAGGATTGCGGGACGTTTCTAGTTTTCTGCAGCAATGCATTAAGATACAAATAACCCCATATCATGTTAACGTAGAGATTAACACTAGTCAGAGTCACGGTGTTCAGTGTACAGTGGGCGCAGCGGCGAGTCTGGTTTACTGCTGGTCGAATAATACATCTTCAACCCTGGATTGCCAAGCTGCCTATTCAATAAAGAACCAAGTCTGGGAAAAAAGGGTGATATTCAATTCATACATTTGCATAAAGGTGATTTCTCAGTATAGGTTTTGAGTAGAATTAAAAGAGTCTTGTTGGATAGTTCTTAATAATCATAGTCTTCACACACTATCTGACCATCACGAGAAATTGGCTTTGTGTATCTGTGTTAACCACCTAAAGCACACCTTCCTTTTTGGGGCACAGGCAAGGATTGTCACAATCTAACCAAGGTATATATTCAGTCTTTCCTGGTGAGTGGCGAAAGCATAAGAAGATGTGTTCGTGATGTCTGCTAGATAGTGTAAGATTACAGTTTTTCTTTTTTATTAAAGGAGATGAAGTATTTTCGAAGCATTAGGAGTATGACTTTGTTAACTAAATCCATGAACACTGACAAGTACATTTTTTTGTTAATAAAATAAAAAGTTAGTCATCAAGTGAACAAAGTAAAGGAAAGATCTGACTAACAAGTAAAAACTATTTTTTTTTTTTTATAAAATACATTTTTTTTGTAAACTTTATAGACCACGAGGGAAAGATATAATATATGATTGGTATTATAGTTGATTTTGTATTTATATTCACATTATTCTTGTGAGTGGATGAATAGTGGGTGGAAACATGCAAAGAAGCAGGTGTGTGTATAAGTGAATGTGTATGACCGATAGTCTTTATGTATGAGCGTGGAGGCGTGTTTGTATGATCATCTTCATCACTTCACGTGTGTATGAATGACTTGATAAATAAATTAATAACTTGTAATTTATCTATAATTGGGGAAAAAATAAGAGTTTATTAATAAACTTAACTTATTGGCATTTTTTTTTATTAACAATGAACTGAGAAAACTTTTGGTGAAAATAGAAAGAAAGAGGATGATTTTAAGAAGTAAAGTTTATAATCCCTAGAAGTAACCGAAATGGACAATGTATCTGTACTAATAAGTTGTGAGAATGCTGAAAGTCTATAAGGGGATGTGTATGGATGGGAGAGGAACAAGGTACTACTGAGAGAAAGCAGTGAGAAACCAGTAACTATCGGAAGAAACAAGTGAGATGAAGTTACTATGGTTAGAAAGCAGTGTGTAGAAAGTTACTAAAGAATTAAAGTAGTGAGGCGGAAGTTACTATGAAAGGAAAACCATGAATAACAAGTTACACAGAAAGAAAAAAAGGGATTACAAGTTACTAGGAAAAATAAGTAAATGTAAGTTAATATAGAAGGCAAGTAGCATTGAGGAACAAATAAGTACCATTAAATAATTGCAGTGCTGTTATGCTATTGTAACCTGCTTCAGGCATGGGCGTGGAATGAGGTACAGACGGTAATTTGATTTAGGTTGTCAGAGGGGTAAAGGGGAAACTTAATAAGCTGAGACAGTTTCGTCACTCGACAATAGAAGATGAATTAATTAGTAGATGAGAGGAATAGAAAGGGGGCGCAGGGAAGACCATCTCTGAGTCGGAGGACACTAATACAAAGGCTCAAAGGGAAGGGTAAAGGGGCGTGAATGGCAAGGGATAGTTGTGTAGGCCCTCGTAGACACTCGCCAGGTTAGGTTCAGGCGAGTGAGGTAACTGGAACACATGCTACACACTGGAAGAAAGGGAGTGTTTGCAAAGATACGTTGAGCTTCCGTGTGTCTCTCTTGTCTTATGGTGTTTGTTGTAATAGTCTTACACCAGAAAGACTTAATGAAGAGTGTTTTTTATTCCATTTGAATATGATATAATAATAATATCTTGTGTGACTGAACTTTATGGATCAAGAAACAGAAACAAGAAACTTCTGATTTAAAAAAAAAAAAAATTGGTTTTGAAACGTTCCTTGACTGCGATACATTTCTTTCTCTTCTACAGAATAACACACCTTCAGAAGCCATTGCACAAGGTAGTGAGTGTGTACAGCAGGCGTCAGGACACGTACATACTCAACATTCCTTCCATGCAGATTCAATACGTGCTCACCGGCCTGGGCGTTGCTTCCCCTTCCTCGCCACATATTTCTTCTGTCCACCGTGACATCTAGAAACAGACGACTCCATCTTTGTTAAACTGAAATACGAAGGGAAACAGTGTGATGCAATGCGAATAAGATATTTGAAGGTGAAGAAATACGTCAGGAAAATGTTCACAATTTATTTTGGATAAATTTAATTGGATAGCCTCGTCTTTAACATAGTAAGAGACTTTGAGTAATTACGTATAACAAAAATGTCCTTCCTTGGCAGCGGCTCCCCTCTGTGTTCGTTGGCAGGTGGAGAAAAAACAAAGGGAGGGAAGATTGGAAATGAAAAGCCCGTAAAAAATTCATATATCTTGAAATTGAATTTTGAAAGGTTCCATCAAACATCTTAAAATGCAACTTTTGAAAAAAAAATATATATGCACTCTTTTCATTCAACTGTAAAAAAAAAAAACTGAGAAGGGAAGATGTAACAAATCTAACTTTGTCTATGAATTGAATTAGTGGATTTGAATGAAAACACGTGAAGTGTCTGAACATGCTTTGTCAATATATTCATACATCTATAAAGATGACTAACTTAGCTGTCATATTTGTAGAAGTGGTTAGTGATCCAACAAAGTATGTGTAATGTTTATGTAATTTATGAATTACAAAAGACAGAGCCCTTATAGTATGTCAGGAGGTGTATGTTGGAATACAAATAATCAAACTGCACGAAGGAAGTGATGCAGAAATGGGAGAACAATGGAACAATAGAAAGAAAAAGATGGTATGTGTATCATCGAACAACAGGAAGAATATTGAATGAGAAATAAATTTTATACAACGTATATTTATAAGCTTCCTCAAAGAATCTGAATAAAATGTGTGATTTAATTGACTGGAAAGTTGGTGTAGGTTCTTTATCTATTTAATTTTTACAATAAAAGGGTACCTTCATAGTAAGAAAAGTATAAAAAGCTGCATAAATAAAAGTATTATATAACAAGTGGTAGATATATCAAAGGAAGTCAACTTTTAAGAATATTTTGGCCAATTCAATTTTTTGTAAACAGTGAGACGGAGCGACGAGTACTGGAAGGATCACTACAGGAGGGTAGAAATCGGGATAACATGATAGTGTGCTGGACGGCAGATTGGCTCGTAGGAACACTGAGAAGAATTCCAGAGGGAGTTTTGGGTTACCTGAACTGACATGTGGTTGAGAAACATGAACAACAAGTGAAGGGGATTTGTCAAGGATGAGGGCAGTGCAGGTGTCCTTTCCCAGAATAATTGTGAGGGTTAGAAGGGTGGAAAACTAGAGTATAAGAGGAATGTATAACATGATTGGTATGGAAGAATTAACATAACAAGTGAACTGTGAATAATGGAGGAACAGCCTGAGATGTTATGGACATATTGGAAAGAAAAAAATAAAGTGAATTAGTGGGTACAGATGAAGAGAGAGAGAGAGAGAGAGAGAGAGAGAGAGAGAGAGAGAGAGAGAGAGAGAGAGAGAGAGAGAGAGAGAGAGAGAGAGAGAGAGAGAGAGAGAGAGAGACAGAGAGAAGAGAAAGCGAGAGAAGAGAAAGAGTAGAGTAGAATAGAGTAGAGTAGTAGGGAGGAGTGTTGGAGAGTAGAGTAGAGTTTTTTAGTGTGGGTAGCATCACCATATGTAAGAGAACAGTGTGTGGAGTGGAACATAATGTAAAGGAACAAGAACATGGTGCTTCCTGGATGGCAGACAATTCTTAACACTCTTATTATTTTCATATTATGGTGAATGACCACAATAGACTTATCATTACTATATTTTTGTGTTGCTTTAGTTTGGCGGTAGATGGAGACACTTAGAATGGTTTTCTGCTGCTGCTGCTGCTGCTGCTGCTGCTGCCGCTGCCGCTGCTGCTGCCCATTATCATCAACATCGTCGTCATTGTAGTTACCGTCTCTTTGATCATGGGCAAAGAAAAATTAATATAAACTTGTTACAATAATATTTCGAAGTTATTCAAATGCTGCCATAGGCAAGGGTTATATATATATATATATATATATATATGTATATATATATATATATATATATATATATATATATATATATATATATATATATATATATATATATATATATATATATATATATATATATATATATATATATATATATATATATATATATATATATATATAATCATGTGACACACTTAATGTCTAGAGGTAAATCACTCTAGTGGCTTTATAATGAAATAGACCTTGTGTAACACTATCACTATAATGACTTTAAAAAAATTAAATTCCTTATACAGTGAACACATCCTGAGCTTCTGCCCGTCACGTACTCCTGCTTAATAAGGAGGCAGTCCATCCTGTTTACATGCAGTTGAAGACAAATGACAGTCGTGTGGGAAAAAAAATGATGTTACTCCAGCGACCACCACCACGACCCACACAGATAACTGACCTTATAAATATTAAGCGTAAATTTGAAATACACGACCTTTAAAAAAATTGTTCCATACTTTATAAAGCTCGAGCAGTGTTTCACGCTTCCAGTCCAAGTTATTAGTTGTAGCAGCGAGTTGGTTGAACCAATAATCTGGAGGAAAAATGTCCCACCGAGTGTAAAGAGAATCATGAGTGTGCGGGCGACGAGGCGAGAATTCCCTTGTTTCAGTGATTCTTTGGGTATTCAAGTGTGCAGGAGGAACTATTACTGCAGTGTGGCACGTGAGGATATTCCTGTATATTTGTCATGGAAATACAAGTGTGGCTTCAGGGATATACATGAAACCGTTATGAATGTGGATCTGGGTTTTCCAGACTGGCAGCTCTCTCATCACAGAATGCCTTTCACGAAACAAATGAACTGGAGGCTCGATAAAAAAAAAACACGAACTTCATTGTTGTCGATAAAACTCAAATGGTTTTGCTTCGCTTCGCCACGCCTGTCCACCTCTCTCTTAGCCTCCCTCACTGTGACCAAACTAGTTATCGAAGCGTCGTGTCGCACTATTGTAACAATCCCGCAGCACGATCGGACAACTCATCAGATCATGTCCTCAGCCAAGGCCACGCACCCACCTTCCTTCTTCATACTATCACCGCCATTCGGTACTTTGACACGGAAAAAGAACGCATTTCTTGTGCGAGATAAAGCCATTAGTTGCACTCTTTACTTATCAATAGACGCTGCGTGTTCGTAGTGAAGAATACCGGGACACATTTTTTACGACTGACACGTGTAAGAGCGAGATTCGTGTGCTATTGAAGTCTTATTTATCGCAAGGCATACATGCAGCCAGACGTATAACCCTGTACTAGTGTTCCCAAGACGAAGGTAAGGCTCCTGAATAGCTTGAAGACTAGTGCAGTTCAGTCGATCACAGGTGAATGGCGGTGACGTGGGCGCACACGGCAACCTCATCATTTTCGATATAAACTATCACACACTACCTCACAACGCTGCCACGCTATGCAGCACTGCTAACTCATAACACCGCTTTGGTATGCAGTGTTTTTTTTAGTCACGCTGGCATGTTATTGAGCCTTCCATGTTCTGCCGTTCAGCTACTCTTTAACTTGTACTCCTTTCCAACCACGAACACAAAGGATCGGAACAAAGAAGTTTTTTTTTATTTTTCTATTTGGGATCCAGGAAGGTTGGTATCTGCAATAGCAAGATATTCTTTTCTAGATATAGATTGGGTGTTGCTTCCTCCATGTTTAAAGGATCTTTTTGAGGTAAGGTGATTTGGGAATATAAGTTTTATTTACCCGTACACAC